>JAVKPL010005263.1:0-24011 GCA_032173675.1 Gastrolobium villosum | reverse complement strand
TCCCGAAACGGGAAAAAGGTGAGAAAATGGAAATAAAGACCAATATATGCCTAACAAGTCATAATTAGACCAAAAATATTAAAGTTAAGATGATTATGAAATCCGGGTACAGTTAAAAACACCGGTAAAGACTATAGTGCAATTAAACAACTGTTAGTGGATCTGTGATCAACTAATCAAATTTTTAAGTTATGAACATGATAATTAGAGAAAATTAATGTTAAGTACTTAAAGTTAGAGTTTTGGGAGTTTTCGGGTAAAAATTTGACGACGGATCAGTTAAAAATTACACCGGGTCTCACTAAAGGACGAATGCCACTTAAATGACATGGAAACCCTAATTAGGGCACTTTTCCCTCTCATTCCAAATCTGAATCAGCCCCCCTTCTCACTTCTCTCTCTAAAATTCAAACTTCAAATTTTGCTCTCACTTCTCTCTAAGATTTCATCTCCAAAACCTCACCAAATCACCAAACCTCCTTCATCAAAGTTGTTCCTATCATCATCCTCTTCAAGAATATACCATTTTTGTTGTTAGAAACCAAAATTTCGTGGTGACTCTCCTTCCATACAGCCATGGTGTTGACAAGTTCAAGCCTTAGAGATGATGTTTTGAGTTCTCTTTGAAGAACACTCCTTTAGTGCTTGTCTACTTGAGTTTTGGTGTAAGTATCTTGAATCTTTTTCTTGAAAAATCCCACCTTTGAGTTGTGTTCTTGAGTTCTAACTTTGAGTCTTTCTTAAAGGTGTGTTCTTTGTGGAAAAGATGCATCCTTGCTTGAGAAAAGTGGAAGCTTGAGGCCTTGGAGCTAACTTGAAGAAGTAAGCATGATTACTTGGAGAAATGTTGACAAAAATGTTTTCCCATCCACCTATATGATTCAGCCATCTTGAGTTTTCTATGGGGTTGATGTCTTAATTTGATAAAAATGTGTTCTTGATGGTCTAAAGTGTGGATAATCATAGGAGGAACCATGGGAAAGGTTAAAAATGCAACCTTTAACCTTAAGAACACTAATTATGACTAAGGAATGGATTTGAACCCTAATAATACACTTAATCAAATCTGCCCTAAACAGTATGATTAGGGTTTTATGTTCAAAATTTAATTAGATGATGGATTAGTGGACTAATTAAGTGTAGGACTTAATTAACTAATGAAATGACTAAGAAATAGGCTTAAAAATACTAATATTAACACCTAAACAATTCAGCCATGTAGGCTTAAGATAGGGTCACTATGTTAAAATTAATATTAATATCTCATTAGGATATTAATTTAGTGGTTAAGTGAAATGGACTTTGCATAATACACTAATTAAGGATTAAACTCTAAAATTGGACTAAAGTAGGGTTTAGTTACACTAATTAAGTAATTAGTAAAATTTAATTATCATGACATAATGAGACTAATGATATTTCATAATGGGACTTAATAATAGAAAAATCCAAGAATTAATGTGAATTAGGATTTATAATCAAAAGTAACTAAGGTTTGTTAAGTAAACACATTTAAGGCTAGGTAACCAGTTTTTAGGCAAAATTGGGGAGAGCATATCTCCCTCCACAGAGGTCATATAGGGTTGTGCCTTATATCAAATTGAAGATTGAGATGTTATCTATGTGGTGTCAGAATTTGGTATCAATTGAAGATGTATTTCATTCTGTATGTTCGTTTGAGTGAGGACTGCACAGGGAGGCCATGTACAGGGGCGCTGGACATGGCTGCAACTTCTACGAATTGTTTCTCCCTCTGTGCTTACTCAAATTAGGCTCATAATATGTCGAATTAAAGATAAAAGTGTCTAGTTGTCTACATAAAAATTTGAGAGCAATTGGTTTAGTAGATTTTCCAGAATTGCAGAAATGGTAAAAGATGTTTAGGGCCCTGTTCGGAGTTGGCAAACAGCTTTGCTTGTCCAACTTCAAATGGTGATAACCGGAGCTAGGAAATTTCAAATGAGGCATGTGATACCTTGTTGGAAAGGTAATTGAGTCTAGATTAACATACTAAAAGATGAGAATTTTATAACAAGTGAGTTTCTCTCAGTAACTAGAAAACAGAAGCATGTACAATTTAAGGAAAACCGTAAAAGTGATATTTAAGCTAAGTGGGCTTAGAAGAACCCTTATTAACTTATAATAATCATAAATATGGCTTGGATGAGTTGAAAATAGTCTAAGTGAGTCTTGCATGTGATTCTAAGCTATGTAAGTAATTGAAGATTAAAGTGACTTGTAATAATGCACTAAAATATGTATTAAGTAATAATTGGTCTAGACTTGTAATGGACATAATATTGGCATATGAGTATGAAAAGTGGAATCATTAAATGATTAAGTCGTTGATATGACTTGATTAATTATTATTAATTAATGATGTGAATGGTTCCTACTCTAGGTGTGCCTAGAGAACCGTGCACTTGAGGATTTTGTTGGAGCATACGTATTATATTGGAGTGTGGGCTTGTGCTAAGCTCCCTAAGGTAAGCTCCTAGTTCTAGTTGACTCCTCTCTCTTGTGGCCCCACCATGATGGTGGGCATTATGGTTGTATTGTATGAGAGTATATGGTATGATGTATATGTGCATTCATTCACATTCATATAGATGTTATATGATCTTGATGTTATGATAATGCACTGATGATATATGTTACGAGGATCCTGGCCAGTGATCATGGTATGTAGGCTGCTTATGACTTGACTCTGGGAGCTATTTCATACTGAGATTGTGTTGACTGTCTATGGCTTGACCCTGGAAGTCACACATCACTACCAAAAAAATGCTATTTAGCCACATTCAGAAATGTGGCTAAATCACATAAAAAATGTGGCAAACACAAGCTACCACACTTTTTGTAAATGTGGCCAATCATGGGGTAGCAATATTTTAACCGCATTATTTGTTTTAGTTAACCACATTCTGATTCAGTGTGGTAGCATATATTTAGCTACAATTAAAGTTAAATTTGGCACGGTTCAAATGTGGCTGAAATGATTAAAAAAAAATAGCCACACTGAATTGTGGCTACTTTTTTATTTGCTGAAATTTAACTAAAACAACATTTATTGCAACATACAAGACAGAGACAATTGCTTGCTAACGGGACAAATACATTTAATCATGTCTTATCACTAAAAAATGGATGAAACTCCATACATATTCGGCAATTACATAAGAAAACAAAATAAGGATTGGCTTAGTTCAAAAAAATGGGCTCCTTGGTGGATACACTTTGACAAAACTCTAATGAAACCACCATGCTAAACTTCAGTTGTTTCAAATACTTTTTCAACTTTTGCAATGGTGTTTCGAGCTTCCTCAATTTCAGGACCGGCCTTCTCATATGATTCCTCCAACTCAGCCTGAAAGCGGAAAAAGAAATCCCACATAAAATTAAATCTACATATCCAAATTCAAGAAAATGCAAAGATTAAACTTATTATTATCATGTTTTTTAAATCGGAGAAAATATCTCAAAATAGGTATATACCAAAACATAAGGGGATAAAAAGCAAAGACTTTTTTCTTTTTTTGTAGTGTGATATCCCGGATTAAGCAATGCAATTGCATAGGCACAGATAGCCCTATTAAAATAATTTCAAGATCCATCTTTACATGTTTGGATTAGATCAATCAAAAAACCTTTTTTTGTTTTCTCAGTCAGATTCTAATTATAAGCTAATCCAAACAAACACATTAAGGACTTCAATATATACATCTAGTAAAGCACATACCTGCTGCTTGAGATCATAAGGGTCAGCTCCTTTGTCCTTCATGTCAGCTGTTTTGGCAGCTTCTCTCTCAACTTCCTTCTCATAAGAATGCAGCTCCTTATTTTAAGCAACTTACACCCACTTTCTACAATTAAGCAACTTCTTATTTTAAAATGTGCTTTTCCAAAAATTGATTTAGAATATATAAAGATTAAAGTCAAGAGACATGCATCATATGTCAACAACCCAACAGTTCTCTAGCATGCAATAGCTTCTTTCTTTATTCTTTTACTATTTTCGCAATCAATTATACAAATTACATGGATGGTGAGCAAATGCGAGAAATAGATCAAATAATAGAAATAGTTTCTCATCTAAAAAAATAGTAAGTCTATTTTCAAGCAGTACTCAATAAACATCATCTAGATTTCCACTACCTTACTTACAGATATATCACTTGATTTTCTAAGTTACGCATATTCTTTACAGCTTCCCTAAAGTAATGGCATCCAATTTAGCTCAGCTCACGTTATTTGAAAATGCATTAGTGAGTAAAATGTTAGGGGAGAGACGCGATTAGACTCTTGTCAAAATGGATAGAGTATGGAGCAAGCTGAGCTACAACCCAGAATCTTTCTGTGACCGGAAAAATGGATAGAGTGTGGAGCAAGCTGAGCTACAACCCAGATTTTTTCAGGTCAAAGAAAGAAAAATTGTCAGAGATTTAACAGATTATATCACTGGTGAAATATCGACCTATTACATCACTATAACCTAAGTATAGGGTCATAGCCAAGTCACAAAGAATCTCAGTGTTCTTTTACTAATAAATTTCTAGCATTTATTAGTTCACGCTTAACGCGTAAGAAGAACTAGACCATAATGCAATGTAATGTAACATAATAAAAAGGCATACCTAGAAGCAGCAACACCAGAGACCATCATTAGCAAATCGCCATCCTTAACACCAATGGCACTCAACTTCTCAGAATTCCTCACCTCACTCCCAGAATCTTTCATGATTAAACCCAACTGCAAAGCCTGGACAATAAAGCATGCAAGAGATACTATGACTCAAGAAGAAAATCACTAAATCTTTAAATAAAGTATGCAACCTTAGCTTAGACTTCAGACTGACAAAGACACTACCATTAATTACAGCTTAAAATGAAATCCTTTTTCTGTTTCTTTTTTTTTTAAGAAAAATCTCAATTAACATATAAAAAAAATTCTGTTAAGGACAAAATGCCTATTTTATTATTAACAATTTAAGTTTTAATTAAGACATCGAATATTTGCTTATCGAATACTTTTATGTCAATTGAGATTTATAATTAATTCATTCGAGGCATTTTTTTTTTCTTTAAAATTTATTGTGTGTGCATACTCAATTCAACTAAATAATTTGAGTAGAACAAATCCAAACTCAACCCTGCTACCACTATGAACAGATTTGGTTCAAAAAACACCTCCAATCTAAGCTAAACTCAAGGTATTGATGAACAATCATAATCTCCATCTCTTAAATATAAATTTTACTTTTAGAAATATCTAATTTATAGAAATTATACGTTATTTAATAAATTATGATTATATCAATGAAAAAATAATAAATAATCACTTGAACAAAAGAAGAAATGAACATATTACCAAAACAACGATAAAATTTAAAAAAAAAATCATAATTTTTTTTAATTAAAAAATTATAACTTTAGAGCATTACAATGTACCTCCTTCTTGGCAATGCCAAAGTGCACCACCAACCACATTATAAGAAATATGTCTATTGAAGATGCATGATTA
Organism: Gastrolobium villosum; assembly: GCA_032173675.1. Lineage (NCBI taxonomy): Eukaryota > Viridiplantae > Streptophyta > Magnoliopsida > Fabales > Fabaceae > Gastrolobium > Gastrolobium villosum. The sequence continues at coordinate 18,490 of JAVKPL010005263.1, read as the reverse complement.
ATAAATTGCCCTCTCGTTAAGTACTCAGCACTTTCAATCTTTATAGGATTACCAAGAATATATATATATATATATTTGAAATATCAGTCATACACAATAACCCCCAAAAATTTTAATACAAGTAATTGTGCCACCTCAAAAAAATAAAATAAAATAAAATAAAATATTGAAAAGACTTAGACTTTTCATCTTGTCATCCAAATATATAATCAATCAACAAAAAAGGTTAAAATTCCAGCAGCTATCGCTCCAAAAGTGTGCAGCAATGACAAATACTTAAGCTTACCAGCATTCTACCAGTCACATGCCCATACATGTTTCCTTGTCTAACCCTTTGGCCATCTGTATAGACATCCGTCCTTGGCCTTTGTCCTGATTCATCTTTCACTAAAATTCTTGCAGGTTCTTCCACCCTTTGGCCAGAGCTTGTATTCATAAAGCTCTCCAACCTTCTATTCCTAAAAAAGGCACCACCTCCAGTATTCTCCATGACAAAATCTGTGAAGAATTTTAATGCTAATAGGGTTTAAGCTATATTTAAAATATATATATATATATATATATATATATATCAATAAAACTACTTGATACACAATAACCAAAGAATATTCTATCAACATGATTTTAGTGACTAGCTAATCCTCTACAACCCTTTCTATATTACTTCTTTAGAGGAGGAGTCGTATCAGTTAAGCACGCAAATTCCATTAGACACTGCCCATCAGCTCCAAGTCATAACCAAAGCAATCATTTGACACCCCCAATGAATTGAAACCAAGAACAGTGATCAGTTTATAACCATCAAGGACATATATATCTTCCATTACCTGCTGTAAACTAACTACACTAAACTTTATCTTAACCTCGATTGATATCACTAACTGTTTAAAGATTTATTTTATATTTGGAACCAGTTGGCAAGGTGTATATTTCTATATCCATCCAATAAATCTAAATATTTGACTGAATGTCCACATGCACACATCATATTTTATCTCATTTGCTTAAAATTATAACCACTATATGCAGTGTACTAACTTTTCGAAAAGTTGTTTATAGTAATATAATGCGCGTTAGAATTAGATTCATGATTAATACGAAAGTTTCCAATAATTCAAAGCCCAAATCAAAATCAAATCAATCGATAAGAAGAAAGATAGCATCTAGCCTAGCTCAAGCAAAATCAAAAGATAATTCACGAATCAAACATATTTGAAATAGTAACAATAACATCACAGCTAGAAAAGTATAATATAATTAATATAAATATATAAGCATATGTATTTAAAATAGGCACAAAATGGCATCACATGTTAATCACAGTGTAGAAATTGAAATCGGTATCCCTTACTTATTACCAAAACAGGAAAAATCTGTGAAAATTTTTTAAGTAGCAGTCAATCTCTATCAGGGTGGTTGTTAGGAATATGACTTTGTTCATATAACAGTGTAGAAATTGAAATCGGTATCCCTTCCATTTAGTATGACTTTGTTCAAGATCATCCCCACCTCTCCTCCTAAAAATGACAGTAACATCCTGCAGCAACAAAATGAAAGGTCACTTCACTGAGATTGCTTTAGTTGATGTATTGAATCACTGACTGAATCATTTTCAAAGAGATAGAGTGCAATAGCAATAAACATATGCAAAAGGCTAAGCCAGATGTATTTTCATAACATAAAGGAAGTTGCTAAACAATCAGAAGCAGAAAAAGTTATCTGTTACTAAGAAATAGCGGGGGAAAGGAATCCTCAATACTAACCTTTTCCTTGTATTTTTCATCTCCTTGAGATAAGATGGCATTGAAATAAAGTGAGCAACGTCACAGTTTGGGTTTATGAATATTTTTTTAGAAATCGAGAAGGTTAGTGACTGATCAACATGAGAAAATTTTAAAATAGGCATTTTGGTCATTTTTTTTCCTTTCCATTTTTCCAGCAATCACATAAAGAAAGTATAAAAATCTGTAAAACAGGCATACCTTTGCTTTCAATCACCTGTGTTGTTGATTTGAATCTGAGATCCTAGAGATCGGTGATAAATCCATAGAATCTTCAAAAACGAAAGTGAATGCTGCATTCAAGCTCTGATTTGTGATTCGGCGATAGAGAAGAAAATCAAAAGAGAATTTGAATCTGAAAAAAGAAAAGGAAAAAAGAAACAATTAAATATTAGGTTTTACTAATTATGTTGTGCCTTTTTCGACTTTTTGGATGAAAAATCCTTGAATCTTTAATTGCGATTCTCTGCAGAGTCGAGCAAAGACACATTGGCTCATATACCTCCACGTACATAGAAGGATCAGAGAAGAAAATGAGGCGTATCTTGGAGAAAGAACGAAGAAAGGCGTATGAGAGAAGAGAAACAATATAAAAAGAAAAAGAAAAAGAAGAAGAAATGAGAAGCAAAATAAGCGAGAATATGAAAAGATTTACTGTGATAATTGATTAACGGAGTTATTTTGCCACATTAAGTGCGTAGTAAAAATTGGTTTTACGACATTAAATTTAAATGTGGTTAACACAATGTCCCTAGACTCCGCCTTTTTTGTAGTGCATGTGTAACTGTCTATGGCTTTGACCCTGGGGTTACACAAGGATGATATGATGATGCTATGTTTATGATGTATGCTTGTATTATATGCTTTATATCTGACTTATCATGCAGGAAGTGGGCTCAGGGGTTAGAGGATCCTCTATGAACCTTGAGCTTACTGAGATGTTGTTATCTCACCCCGTTTGGGGATATCATTTCAGGTACCCACAGTAGTGGTGATGCTTCTAGGGGAAAGGCCCCCGCATTGGAGTAGTTGATGATGCAGCTGATGATTTTATATTATGTTTAGATTTGATGATGGCATGTAGACTTATTAACATGCTTAATTATTTTATGGAGATTATTGTATGTATTTATTTAGGCTCATGATAGTATTCTTAGAGCCATGGATTATTTACTGATGCTTTCATACTTTGAATTAATATAGACTTGATGCATGTTTTCAGTTAATTTGGGCACGGAGCCTTATTAATTGTATTGACCCATTGAGGGGATTGCAGTCTGTGTGGACTTGCAAGCTATCTGTTTAAATTATTATATCAATTAGGTTATCTGTATGTGTGGGATCATGTTCCCAGTTATCTGAAATATAGCCGTTATGCCGTCCGTGAGACTCTGTCAAGAATGACACTTGATGTTATATCTTGATGGTCAATGGCCACTAATACAGGCTTATGGAATAAATTAGTAGATGTATGTTTAGATTTACACTTTCGCAGTATCTCACGTGAACGTTTCTAGAAATGTTTTTATAAAAGGTTTTGGAAAAAGTTTACTCGTATTTTTATAAGACGCTTTATTCCTTTTCAATAAAGTCTTCCGCTGTGAATGTTAAATATCATGTATGTTAACAACCGGAGTACTACGGGGTGTTACAGATTCCGTAGAAGATTTTTGACGGAAAATGGATTCCGTCGAAGATTTTTGACGGAAAATGAATTCCATCGAAAACGGATGAATAAAATAAATGCAAAAGAAATTGATTTTGTGAAGTTTTTCGACGAAAAATGGATTCTGTAGAAGATATTTGACGGAAAATGGATTCCGACGAAAATGGATGAATAAAATAAATGCATATTAAATTGATTTTGTGAAGTTTTTTGATGGAAAATGGATTCCGTCGAAGATTTTTGACGGAAAATGAATTCCGTCGAAAATGGATGAATAAAATAAATGCAAAAGAAATTGATTTTGCGAAGTTTTTCAACGGAAAATATATTCCGTCGAAGATTTTTGACGGTAAATGAATTCCGTCGAAAATGGATGAATAAAATAAATGCAAAAGAAATTGATTTTAGGACGATTTTTGACGGAAAATGGATTCCGTCCAAGATTTTTGACGGAAAATGGATTCCGTCGAAAACGGATGAATAAAATAAATGCAAAAGAAATTGATTTTGTGAAGATTTTTGACGGAAAATTGATTCCGTCGAAGATTTTTTATGAAAAAAGTATTCCGTCGAAAACGGATGACTAAAATAAATACAAAAGAAATTGATTTTGTGAAGTTTTTCGACGGAAAAAGAATTTCATCGAAAACGGATTAATAAAATAAATACAAAGGAAATGGATTTTGGAAGTTTTTCGACGGAAAATGGATTCCGTCGAAGATTTTTGACGGAAAATGTATTCCGTCGAAAATGGATGAATTAAATTAATGCAAAATAAATTTATTTTGTGAAGTTTTTCGACGGAAAATGAATTCCGTCGAAAATGGATGAATAAAATAAATGCAAAAGAAATTGATATTGTGAAATTTTTCGATGGAAAACGGATTCCGTCGAAAATGGATGAATAAAATAAATGCAAAAGAAATTGATTTTCTGAATTTTTTCGACGAAAAATGGATTCCGTCGAAGATTTTTGACGGAAAATGAATTCCGTTGAAAATGGATGAATAAAATAAATGCAAAAGAAATTGATTTTATTAATTTTTCGACGAAAAATGGATTCCGTTGAATATTTTTGACGCAAAATGTATTCCGTCGAAAACGGATGAATAAAATAAATGCAAAAGAAAATGATTTTGTGAAGTTTTTCGACGGAAAATGGATTCCGTAGAAGATTTTTGACGGAAAAAGGATTCCGTCGAAGATTTTTGACGGAAAATGAATTCCATCGAAAACGGATGAATAAAATAAATGCAAAAGAAATTGATTTTGTGAAGTTTTTCGACGGAAAATGGATTCCGTTGAAGATTTTTGACGGAAAATGAATTCCGTCGAAAATGGATGAATAAAATAAATGCAAAAGAAATTGATTTTATTAATTTTTCGACGAAAAATGGATTCCGTCGAAGATTTTTGACGGAAAATGAATTCCGTCGAAAACGGATGAATAAAATAAATGCAAAAGAAAATGATTTTGTGAAGTTTTTCGACGGAAAATGGATTCCGTTGAAGATTTTTGACGAAAAATGTATTCCGTTGAAAATGGATGAATAAAATAAATGCAAAAGAAATTGATTTTGTGAAGTTTTTCGACGGAAAATGGATTCCGTCGAAGATTTTTGAAAATGAATTCCGTCGAAAATGGATGAATAAAATAAATGCAAAATAAATTGATTTTATGAAGTTTTTCGACGAAAAATGGATTCCGTCGAATATTTTTTACGAAAAAAGTATTCCGTCTAAAACGGATGACTAAAATAAATACAAAAGAAATTGTTTTGTGAAGTTTTTCGACAGAAAAAGAATTTCATCGAAAACGGATTAATAAAATAAATGCAAAAGAAATTGATTTTATGAATTTTTTCGATGAAAAATGGATTCCGTCGAAGATTTTTGACGGAAAATGAATTCCGTTGAAATTGGAAGAATAAAATAAATGCAAAAGAAATTGATTTTATTAATTTTTCGACTAAAAATGGATTCCGTTGAAGATTTTTGACGGAAAATGTATTCCGTCAAGAACGAATGAATGAAATAAATGCAAAAGAAAATGATTTTGTGAAGTTTTTCGACGGAAAATGGATTCCGTATAAGATTTTTGACGGAAAACGAATTCCATCGAAAACAGATGAATAAAATAAATGCAAAAGAAATTGATTTTGTGAAGTTTTTCGACTGAAAATGGATTCCGTCGAAGATTTTTGAAAATGAATTCCGTCGAAAATGGATGAATAAAATAAATGCAAAATAAATTGATTTTATGAAGTTTTTCGACGAAAAATGGATTCCGTCGAATATTTTTTACGAAAAAAGTATTCCGTCTAAAACGGATGACTAAAATAAATACAAAAGAAATTGTTTTGTGAAGTTTTTCGACGGAAAAAGAATTTCATCGAAAACGGATTAATAAAATAAATGCAAAAGAAATTGATTTTATGAATTTTTTCGACGAAAAATGGATTCCGTCGAAGATTTTTGACGGAAAATATATTCCGTCGAAAATGGATGAATTAAATTAATGCAAAAGAAATTTATTTTGTGAAGTTTTTCGACGGAAAATGAATTCCGTCGAAAATGGATGAATAAAATAAATGCAAAAGAAATTGATTTTATGAATTTTTTCGACGAAAAATGGATTCCGTCGAAGATTTTTGACGGAAAATGAATTCCGTTGAAAATGGATGAATAAAATAAATGCAAAAGAAATTGATTTTATTAATTTTTCGACGAAAAATGGATTCCGTTGAATATTTTTGACGCAAAATGTATTCCGTCGAAAACGGATGAATAAAATAAATGCAAAAGAAAATGATTTTGTGAAGTTTTTCGACGGAAAATGGATTCCGTAGAAGATTTTTGACGGAAAATGGATTCCGTCGAAGATTTTTGACGGAAAATGAATTCCATCGAAAACGGATGAATAAAATAAATGCAAAAGAAATTGATTTTGTGAAGTTTTTCGACGGAAAATGGATTCCGTTGAAGATTTTTGACGGAAAATGAATTCCGTCGAAAATGGATGAATAAAATAAATGCAAAAGAAATTGATTTTATTAATTTTTCGACGAAAAATGGATTCCGTTGAATATTTTTGACGCAAAATGTATTCCGTCGAAAACGGATGAATAAAATAAATGCAAAAGAAAATGATTTTGTGAAGTTTTTCGACGGAAAATGGATTCCGTAGAAGATTTTTGACGGAAAAAGGATTCCGTCGAAGATTTTTGACGGAAAATGAATTCCATCGAAAACGGATGAATAAAATAAATGCAAAAGAAATTGATTTTGTGAAGTTTTTCGACGGAAAATGGATTCCGTTGAAGATTTTTGACGGAAAATGAATTCCGTCGAAAATGGATGAATAAAATAAATGCAAAAGAAATTGATTTTATTAATTTTTCGACGAAAAATGGATTCCGTCGAAGATTTTTGACGGAAAATGAATTCCGTCGAAAACGGATGAATAAAATAAATGCAAAAGAAAATGATTTTGTGAAGTTTTTCGACGGAAAATGGATTCCGTTGAAGATTTTTGACGAAAAATGTATTCCGTTGAAAATGGATGAATAAAATAAATGCAAAAGAAATTGATTTTGTGAAGTTTTTCGACGGAAAATGGATTCCGTCGAAGATTTTTGAAAATGAATTCCGTCGAAAATGGATGAATAAAATAAATGCAAAATAAATTGATTTTATGAAGTTTTTCGACGAAAAATGGATTCCGTCGAATATTTTTTACGAAAAAAGTATTCCGTCTAAAACGGATGACTAAAATAAATACAAAAGAAATTGTTTTGTGAAGTTTTTCGACGGAAAAAGAATTTCATCGAAAACGGATTAATAAAATAAATGCAAAAGAAATTGATTTTATGAATTTTTTCGATGAAAAATGGATTCCGTCGAAGATTTTTGACGGAAAATGAATTCCGTTGAAAATGGAAGAATAAAATAAATGCAAAAGAAATTGATTTTATTAATTTTTCGACTAAAAATTGATTCCGTTGAAGATTTTTGACGGAAAATGTATTCCGTCAAGAACGAATGAATGAAATAAATGCAAAAGAAAATGATTTTGTGAAGTTTTTCGACGGAAAATGGATTCCGTATAAGATTTTTGACGGAAAACGAATTCCATCGAAAACGGATGAATAAAATAAATGCAAAAGAAATTGATTTTGTGAAGTTTTTCGACGGAAAATGGATTCCGTCGAAGATTTTTGAAAATGAATTCCGTCGAAAATGGATGAATAAAATAAATGCAAAATAAATTGATTTTATGAAGTTTTTCGACGAAAAATGGATTCCGTCGAATATTTTTTACGAAAAAAGTATTCCGTCTAAAACGGATGACTAAAATAAATACAAAAGAAATTGTTTTGTGAAGTTTTTCGACGGAAAAAGAATTTCATCGAAAACGGATTAATAAAATAAATGCAAAAGAAATTGATTTTATGAATTTTTTCGACGAAAAATGAATTCCGTCGAAGATTTTTGACGGAAAATGTATTCCGTCGAAAATGGATGAATTATATTAATGCAAAAGAAATTTATTTTGTGAAGTTTTTCGACGGAAAATGAATTCCGTCGAAAATGGATGAGTAAAATAAATGCAAAAGAAATTGATTTTATGAATTTTTTCGACGAAAAATGGATTCCGTCGAAGATTTTGGACGGAAAATGAATTCCGTTGAAAATGGATGAATAAAATAAATGCAAAAGAAATTGATTTTATTAATTTTTCGACGAAAAATGTATTCCGTCAAGAACGGATGAATAAAATAAATGCAAAAGAAAATGATTTTGAGAAGTTTTTCGACGGAAAATGGATTCCGTATAAGATTTTTGACGGAAAATGGATTTCGTCGAAGATTTTTGACGGAAAATGAATTCCATCGAAAACGGATGAATAAAATAAATGCAAAAGAAATTGATTTTGTGAAGTTTTTCGACGGAAAATGGATTCCGTTAAAGATTTTTGACGGAAAATGAATTCCGTCGAAAATGGATGAATAAAATAAATGCAAAAGAAATTGATTTTATTAATTTTTCGACGGAAAATGGATTCCGTCGAAGATTTTGGACGGAAAATGAATTCCGTTGAAAACGGATGAATAAAATAAATACAAAAGAAATTGATTTTATTAATTTTTCGACGAAAAATGGATTTCGTTGAAGATTTTGGACGAAAAATGTATTCCGTCGAAAACGGATGAATAAATTAAATGCAAAAGAAATTTATTTTGTGAAATTTTTCGACGAAAAATGGATTCTGTAGAAGATATTTGACGGAAAATGGATTCCGTCGAAGATTTTTGACGGAAAATGAATTCAATCGAAAACGGATGAATAAAAAATGCAAAAGAAATTGATTTTGTGAAGTTTTTCGACAGAAAATGGATTCCGTCGAAGATTTTTGACGGAAAATGAATTCCGTCGAAAATGGATGAATAAAATAAATGCATAAGAAATTGATTTTGTGAAGTTTTTCAACGGAAAATGGATTCCGTCGAAAATTTTTGACGGAAAATGAATTCCGTCGAAAATGGATGAATAAAATAAATGCAAAAGAAATTGATTTTGCGAAGTTTTTCAACGGAAAATATATTCCGTCGAAGATTTTTGACGGTAAATGAATTCCGTCGAAAATGGATGAATAAAATAAATGCAAAAGAAATTGATTTTAGGAAGATTTTTGACGGAAAATGGATTCCGTCGAAGATTTTTGACGGAAAATGGATTCCGTCGAAAACTGATGAATAAAATAAATGCAAAAGAAATTGATTTTGTGAAGATTTTCCGTTGAAGATTTTTGACGGAAAATGGATTTCGTCGAAGATTTTTGACGGTAAATGAATTCCGTCGAAAATGGATGAATAAAATAAATGCAAAAGAAATTGATTTTATGAAGATTTTTGACGGAAAATGGATTCCGTCGAAGGTTTTTGACGGAAAATGGATTCCGTCGAAAACGGATGAATAAAATAAATGCAAAAAAAATTGATTTTGTGAAGATTTTTGACGGAAAATTGATTCCGTCGAAGATTTTTGACGGAAAATGTATTCCGTCGAAAACGGATGAATAAAATAAATGCAAAAGAAATTGATTTTGTGAAGTTTTTCTACGGAAAATGAATTCCGTCGAAAATGGATGAATAAAATAAATGCAAAAGAAATTGATATTGTGAAAATTTTCGATGGAAAACGGATTCCGTCGAAAATGGATGAATAAAATAAATGCAAAAGAAATTGATTTTCTGAATTTTTTCGACGAAAAATGGATTCCGTCGAAGATTTTTGACGGAAAATGAATTCCGTTGAAAATGGATGAATAAAATAAATGCAAAAGAAATTGATTTTATTAATTTTTCGACGAAAAATGGATTCCGTTGAAGATTTTTGACGAAAAATGTATTCCGTCGAAAACGGATGAATAAAATAAATGCAAAAGAAATTTATTTTGTGAAGTTTATCGACGGAAATTGGATTCCGTCGAAGATTTTTGACGGAAAATGAATTCCATCGAAAACGGATGAATAAAATAAATGCAAAAGAAATTGATTTTGTGAAGTTTTTCGACGGAAAATGGATTCCGTTGAAGATTTTTGACGGAAAATGAATTCCGTCGAAAATGGATGAATAAAATAAATGCAAAAGAAATTGATTTTATTAATTTTTCGACGAAAAATGGATTCCGTCGAAGATTTTTGACGGAAAATGAATTCCGTTGAAAATGGATGAATAAAATAAATGCAAAAGAAATTGATTTTATTAATTTTTCGACGAAAAATGGATTCCGTTGAAGATTTTTGACGAAAAATGTATTCCGTCGAAAACGGATGAATAAAATAAATGCAAAAGAAAATGATTTTGTGAAGTTTTTCGACGGAAAATGGATTCCGTTTTTTGAAGATTTTTGACGAAAAATGTATTCCGTTGAAAATGGATGAATAAAATAAATGCAAAAGAAATTGATTTTGTGAAGTTTTTCGACGGAAAATGGATTCCGTTGAAGATTTTTGACGGAAAATGAATTCCGTCGAAAATGGATGAATAAAATAAATGCAAAATAAATTGATTTTATGAAGTTTTTCGACGAAAAATGGATTCCGTCGAATATTTTTTACGAAAAAAGTATTCCGTCTAAAACGGATGACTAAAATAAATACAAAAGAAATTGTTTTGTGAAGTTTTTCGACGGAAAAGAATTTCATCGAAAACGGATTAATAAAATAAATGCAAAAGAAATTGATTTTATGAATTTTTTCGATGAAAAATGGATTCCGTCGAAGATTTTTGACGGAAAATGAATTCCGTTGAAAATGGAAGAATAAAATAAATGCAAAAGAAATTGATTTTATTAATTTTTCGACGAAAAATGGATTCCGTTAAAGATTTTTGACGGAAAATGTATTCCGTCAAGAACGAATGAATGAAATAAATGCAAAAGAAAATGATTTTGTGAAGTTTTTCGACGGAAAATGGATTCCGTATAAGATTTTTGACGGAAAACGAATTCCATCGAAAACGGATGAATAAAATAAATGCAAAAGAAATTGATTTTGTGAAGTTTTTCGACGGAAAATGGATTCCGTCGAAGATTTTTGAAAATGAATTCCGTCGAAAATGGATGAATAAAATAAATGCAAAATAAATTGATTTTATGAAGTTTTTCGACGAAAAATGGATTCCGTCGAATATTTTTTACGAAAAAAGTATTCCGTCTAAAACGGATGACTAAAATAAATACAAAAGAAATTGTTTTGTGAAGTTTTTCGACGGAAAAAGAATTTCATCGAAAACGGATTAATAAAATAAATGCAAAAGAAATTGATTTTATGAATTTTTTCGACGAAAAATGGATTCCGTCGAAGATTTTTGACGGAAAATGTATTCCGTCGAAAATGGATGAATTATATTAATGCAAAAGAAATTTATTTTGTGAAGTTTTTCGACGGAAAATGAATTCCGTCGAAAATGGATGAGTAAAATAAATGCAAAAGAAATTGATTTTATGAATTTTTTCGACGAAAAATGGATTCCGTCGAAGATTTTTGACGGAAAATGAATTCCGTTGAAAATGGATGAATAAAATAAATGCAAAAGAAATTGATTTTATTAATTTTTCGACGAAAAATGTATTCCGTCAAGAACGGATGAATAAAATAAATGCAAAAGAAAATGATTTTGAGAAGTTTTTCGACGGAAAATGGATTCCGTATAAGATTTTTGACGGAAAATGGATTTCGTCGAAGATTTTTGACGGAAAATGAATTCCATCGAAAACGGATGAATAAAATAAATGCAAAAGAAATTGATTTTGTGAAGTTTTTCGACGGAAAATGGATTCCGTTAAAGATTTTTGACGGAAAATGAATTCCGTCGAAAATGGATGAATAAAATAAATGCAAAAGAAATTGATTTTATTAATTTTTCGACGGAAAATGGATTCCGTCGAAGATTTTGGACGGAAAATGAATTCCGTTGAAAACGGATGAATAAAATAAATACAAAAGAAATTGATTTTATTAATTTTTCGACGAAAAATGGATTTCGTTGAAGATTTTGGACGAAAAATGTATTCCGTCGAAAACAGATGAATAAAATAAATGTAAAAGAAATTGATTTTGTGAAGTTTTTCGACGAAAAATGGATTCTGTAGAAGATATTTGACGGAAAATGGATTCCGTCGAAGATTTTTGACGGAAAATGAATTCAATCGAAAACGGATGAATAAAAAATGCAAAAGAAATTGATTTTGTGAAGTTTTTCGACAGAAAATGGATTCCGTCGAAGATTTTTGACGGAAAATGAATTCCGTCGAAAATGGATGAATAAAATAAATGCATAAGAAATTGATTTTGTGAAGTTTTTCAACGGAAAATGGATTCCGTCGAAAATTTTTGACGGAAAATGAATTCCGTCGAAAATGGATGAATAAAATAAATGCAAAAGAAATTGATTTTGCGAAGTTTTTCAACGGAAAATATATTCCGTCGAAGATTTTTGACGGTAAATGAATTCCGTCGAAAATGGAATAAAATAAATGCAAAAGAAATTGATTTTAGGAAGATTTTTGACGGAAAATGGATTCCGTCGAAGATTTTTGATGGAAAATGGATTCCGTTGAAAATTGATGAATAAAATAAATGCAAAAGAAATTGATTTTGTGAAGATTTTCCGTTGAAGATTTTTGACGGAAAATGGATTTCGTCGAAGATTTTTGACGGTAAATGAATTCCGTCGAAAATGGATGAATAAAATAAATGCAAAAGAAATTGATTTTATGAAGATTTTTGACGGAAAATGGATTCCGTCGAAGATTTTTGACGGAAAATGGATTCCGTCGAAAACGGATGAATAAAATAAATGCAAAAGAAATTGATTTTGTGAAGATTTTTGACGGAAAATTGATTCCGTCGAAGATTTTTGACGGAAAATGTATTCCGTCGAAAATGGATGAATTAAATAAATGCAAAAGAAATTGATTTTGTGAAGTTTTTCTACGGAAAATGAATTCCGTCGAAAATGGATGAATAAAATAAATGCAAAAGAAATTGATATTGTGAAAATTTTCGATGGAAAACGGATTCCGTCGAAAATGGATGAATAAAATAAATGCAAAAGAAATTGATTTTCTGAATTTTTTCGACGAAAAATGGATTCCGTCGAAGATTTTTGACGGAAAATGAATTCCGTTGAAAATGGATGAATAAAATTAATGCAAAAGAAATTGATTTTATTAATTTTTCGACGAAAAATGGATTCCGTTGAATTTTTTGACGAAAAATGTATTCCGTCGAAAACGGATGAATAAAATAAATGCAAAAGAAATTTATTTTGTGAAGTTTATCGACGGAAATTGGATTCCGTCGAAGATTTTTGACGGAAAATGAATTCCATCGAAAACGGATGAATAAAATAAATGCAAAAGAAATTGATTTTGTGAAGTTTTTCGACGGAAAATGGATTCCGTTGAAGATTTTTGACGGAAAATGAATTCCGTCGAAAATGGATGAATAAAATAAATGCAAAAGAAATTGATTTTATTAATTTTTCGACGAAAAATGGATTCCGTCGAAGATTTTTGACGGAAAATGAATTCCGTTGAAAATGGATGAATAAAATAAATGCAAAAGAAATTGATTTTATTAATTTTTCGACGAAAAATGGATTCCGTTGAAGATTTTTGACGAAAAATGAATTCCGTCGAAAACGGATGAATAAAATAAATGCAAAAGAAAATGATTTTGTGAAGTTTTTCGACGGAAAATGGATTCCGTAGAAGATTTTTGATGGAAAATGGATTTCGTCGAAGATTTTTGACGGAAAATGAATTCCATCGAAAACGGATGAATAAAATAAATGCAAAAGAAATTGATTTTGTGAAGTTTTTCGACGGAAAATGGATTCCGTTGAAGATTTTTGACGGAAAATGAATTCCGTCGAAAATGGATGAATAAAATAAATGCAAAAGAAATTGATTTTATTAATTTTTCGACGAAAAATGGATTCCGTTGAAGATTTTTGACGAAAATGTATTCCGTCGAAAACGGATGAATAATATAAATGCAAAAGAAAATGATTTTGTGAAGTTTTTCGACGGAAAATGGATTCCGTTGAAGATTTTTGACGAAAAATGTATTCTGTTGAAAATGGATGAATAAAATAAATGCAAAAGAAATTGATTTTGTGAAGTTTTTCGACGGAAAATGGATTCCGTTGAATATTTTTGACGGAAAATGAATTCCGTCGAAAATGGATGAATAAAATAAATGCAAAAGAAATTGATTTTATAAATTTTTCGACGAAAAAAGGATTCCGTCGAAAATGGATGAATAAAATAAATGCAAAAGAAATTGATTTTATGAAGTTTTTCGACGAAAAATGGATTCCGTTGAAGATTTTTGATGAAAAATGTATTCCGTCGAAAACGGATGAATAAAATAAATGCAAAAGAAATTGATTTTGTGAGGATTTTTGACGGCAAATGAATTCCGTCGAAAATGGATGAATAAAATAAATGCAAAAGAAATTGATTTTCTGAAGTTTTTCGACGGAAAATGGATTCCGTTGAAGATTTTTGACGGAAAATGAATTCCGTAGAAAATGGATGAATAAAATAAATGCAAAAGAAATTGATTTTATTAATTTTTCGACGAAAAATGGATTCCGTTGAAGATTTTTGACGGAAAATGAATTCCGTTGAAAATGGATGAATAAAATAAATGCAAAAGAAATTGATTTTGTTAATTTTTCGACGAAAAATGGATTCCGTTGAAGATTTTTGACGAAAAATGTATTCCGTCGAAAACGGATGAATAAAATAAATGCAAAAGAAAATGATTTTGTGAAGTTTTTCGACGGAAAATGGATTCCGTTGAAGATTTTTGACGAAAAATGTATTCCGTTGAAAATGGATGAATAAAATAAATGCAAAAGAAATTGATTTTGTGAAGTTTTTCGACGGAAAATGGATTCCGTTGAAGATTTTTGACGGAAAATGAATTCCGTCGAAAATGGATGAATAAAATAAATGCAAAAGAAATTGATTTTATTTTTTTGAAATTTTTCGACGATTTTATGAAATGAATTCCGTCGAAGATTTTTGACGGAAAATGAATTCCGTTGAAAATGGATGAATAAAATATATGCAAAAGAAATTGATTTTATTAATTTTTCGACGAAAAATGGATTCCGTTGAAGATTTTTGATGAAAAATGTATTCCGTCGAAAATGGATGAGTAAAATAAATGCAAAAGAAATGATTTTGATTTTGTGAATTCCGTAGGATTTTTGACGGAAAATGGATTCAAATTTTTGACGGAAAATGAATTCCATCGAAAACGGATGAATAAAATAAATGCAAAAGAAATTGATTTTGTGAAGTTTTTCGACGGAAAATGGATTCCGTTAAGATTTTTGACGGAAAATGAATTCCGTCGAAAATGGATGAATAAAATAAATGCAAAAGAAATTGATTTTATTAATTTTTCGACGAAAAATGGATTCCGTCGAAGATTTTTGACGGAAAATGAATTCCGTTGAAAATGGATGAATAAAATAAATACAAAAGAAATTGATTTTATGAATTTTTCGACGAAAAATGGATTTCGTTGAAGATTTTGGACGAAAAATGTATTCCGTCGAAAACGTATGAATAAAATAAATGCAAAAGAAATTGATTTTGTGAAGATTTTTGACGGAAAATTAATTCCGTCGAAGATTTTTGACGGAAAATGTATTCCGTCGAAAATGGATGAATTAAATTAATGCAAAAGAAATTGATTTTGTGAAGTTTTTCTACGGAAAATGAATTCCGTCGAAAATGGATGAATAAAATAAATGCAAAAGAAATTGATATTGTGAAAATTTTCGATGGAAAACGGATTCCGTCGAAAATGGATGAATAAAATAAATGCAAAAGAAATTGATTTTCTGAATTTTTTCGACGAAAAATGGATTCCGTCGAAGATTTTTGACGGAAAATGAATTCCGTTGAAAATGGATGAATAAAATTAATGCAAAAGAAATTGATTTTATGAAGTTTTTCGACGAAAAATGGATTCCGTTGAATTTTTTGACGAAAAATGTATTCCGTCGAAAACGGATGAATAAAATAAATGCAAAAGAAATTTATTTTGTGAAGTTTATCGACGGAAATTGGATTCCGTCGAAGATTTTTGACGGAAAATGAATTCCATCGAAAACGGATGAATAAAATAAATGCAAAAGAAATTGATTTTGTGAAGTTTTTCGACGGAAAATGGATTCCGTTGAAGATTTTTGACGGAAAATGAATTCCGTCGAAAATGGATGAATAAAATAAATGCAAAAGAAATTGATTTTATTAATTTTTCGACGAAAAATGGATTCCGTCGAAGATTTTTGACGGAAAATGAATTCCGTTGAAAATGGATGAATAAAATAAATGCAAAAGAAATTGATTTTATTAATTTTTCGACGAAAAATGGATTCCGTTGAAGATTTTTGACGAAAAATGAATTCCGTCGAAAACGGATGAATAAAATAAATGCAAAAGAAAATGATTTTGTGAAGTTTTTCGACGGAAAATGGATTCCGTAGAAGATTTTTGATGGAAAATGGATTTCGTCGAAGATTTTTGACGGAAAATGAATTCCATCGAAAACGGATGAATAAAATAAATGCAAAAGAAATTGATTTTGTGAAGTTTTTCGACGGAAAATGGATTCCGTTGAAGATTTTTGACGGAAAATGAATTCCGTCGAAAATGGATGAATAAAATAAATGCAAAAGAAATTGATTTTATTAATTTTTCGACGAAAAATGGATTCCGTTGAAGATTTTTGACGAAAAATGTATTCCGTCGAAAACGGATGAATAAAATAAATGCAAAAGAAAATGATTTTGTGAAGTTTTTCGACGGAAAATGGATTCCGTTGAAGATTTTTGACGAAAAATGTATTCTGTTGAAAATGGATGAATAAAATAAATGCAAAAGAAATTGATTTTGTGAAGTTTTTCGACGGAAAATGGATTCCGTTGAATATTTTTGACGGAAAATGAATTCCGTCGAAAATGGATGAATAAAATAAATGCAAAAGAAATTGATTTTATAAATTTTTCGACGAAAAAAGGATTCCGTCGAAGATTTTTGACGGAAAATGAATTCCGTTGAAAATGGATGAATAAAATAAATGCAAAAGAAATTGATTTTATGAAGTTTTTCGACGAAAAATGGATTCCGTTGAAGATTTTTGATGAAAAATGTATTCCGTCGAAAACGGATGAATAAAATAAATGCAAAAGAAATTGATTTTGTGAGGATTTTTGACGGCAAATGAATTCCGTCGAAAATGGATGAATAAAATAAATGCAAAAGAAATTGATTTTCTGAAGTTTTTCGACGGAAAATGGATTCCGTTGAAGATTTTTGACGGAAAATGAATTCCGTAGAAAATGGATGAATAAAATAAATGCAAAAGAAATTGATTTTATTAATTTTTCGACGAAAAATGGATTCCGTTGAAGATTTTTGACGGAAAATGAATTCCGTTGAAAATGGATGAATAAAATAAATGCAAAAGAAATTGATTTTGTTAATTTTTCGACGAAAAATGGATTCCGTTGAAGATTTTTGACGAAAAATGTAATCCGTCGAAAACGGATGAATAAAATAAATGCAAAAGAAAATGATTTTGTGAAGTTTTTCGACGGAAAATGGATTCCGTTGAAGATTTTTGACGAAAAATGTATTCCGTTGAAAATGGATGAATAAAATAAATGCAAAAGAAATTGATTTTGTGAAGTTTTTCGACGGAAAATGGATTCCGTTGAAGATTTTTGACGGAAAATGAATTCCGTCGAAAATGGATGAATAAAATAAATGCAAAAGAAATTGATTTTATAAATTTTTCGACGAAAAAAGGATTCCGTCGAAGATTTTTGACGGAAAATGAATTCCGTTGAAAATGGATGAATAAAATAAATGCAAAAGAAATTGATTTTATGAAGTTTTTCGACGAAAAATGGATTCCGTTGAAGATTTTTGATGAAAAATGTATTCCGTCGAAAACGGATGAATAAAATAAATGCAAAAGAAATTGATTTTGTTAGGATTTTTGACGGCAAATGAATTCCGTCGAAAATGGATGAATAAAATAAATGCAAAAGAAATTGATTTTCTGAAGTTTTTCGACGGAAAATGGATTCCGTTGAAGATTTTTGACAAAAGGAAAATGAATTCCGTAGAAAATGGATGAATAAAATAAATGCAAAAGAAATTGATTTTATTAATTTTTCGACGAAAAATGGATTCCGTTGAAGATTTTTGACGGAAAATGAATTCCGTTGAAAATGGATGAATAAAATAAATGCAAAAGAAATTGATTTTGTTAATTTTTCGACGAAAAATGGATTCCGTTGAAGATTTTTGACGAAAAATGTATTCCGTCGAAAACGGATGAATAAAATAAATGCAAAAGAAAATGATTTTGTGAAGTTTTTCGACGGAAAATGGATTTCGTTGAAGATTTTTGACGAAAAATGTAATCCGTTGAAAATG
>JAVKPL010005262.1:0-23768 GCA_032173675.1 Gastrolobium villosum | reverse complement strand
GGGCGATTGCAACAGGAGCCACTAGCCCAACAGCAAATCAATTGCGGTCCTTCACTAGAAGATTTGGTGAAACAGATGGTGACGAGTAACTTGCAATTTCAGCAGCAGACTGAATCTACAATTCAGAACCTGCAAACACAGATTGGGCAGTTGGCAACATCAATGAGTCAGGTTCAACCTCAAAGTTCCAGCAATCTTCTTCCTCCGCAAACAGTTCCAAAACCAAAAGTGAATGCAAATGCCAGTGCTATATCTCTAAGGTCAGGAAGCAACTGGACGAGCCCAAGCTACAGTTGTGGATGAACTAGCATTGGAAAAAAATAAGACAGTGCAAGAGAAGCGAAAACTTGACAATGAACCTGAGTTCTCTGTTCCGCTTCCCTTCCCTCAAAGAGCCATCAATTCCAGGAAATTGGCAGAAATAGCACAAGAGAAGGAGTTACTAGACACATTCAGGAAAGTTGAAGTTAACATTCCTCTCTTAGATGCAATCAAGCAGATTCCAAAATATGTCAAATTCCTAAAAGAATTATGCATCAATAAGAGGCGACTGAAGGGAGACGAGCTAGTTAACGTGAGCCATAATTTAGGCAAGACTCCCCATTCTGGTAATGATTTTGATCCTAACTCTCATGGACCCAAGATGAAATGGGTACAAAAAATTTCTTCCTCTATTTTTAGTATGCAGAAAAGTTTGCGTAAGGTTGGAAGAAAGGATCAAGAGAAGAAGAAATGTATACATAAAAGAAGGCCCCCAAAGTTGCGTGATAAGCAGATGGGAAGAGTTGCACAATGATTGGCCATCACCTCAACAGAGGCTCTACTCACTGATGTTGTTTATCCTCCTTAGGGAGTCCAGGGAGTCTTCTTCCCTCTTTTTTCTTTTCTTTCTGTTATTTGCATTTTTTCTTTTTCTTTCTTTCTTTTAGTTTTTGACTTCCGTAGGTAGATTTTCCTCTTCTTTCTGGTTATTATTGAGTGGTACATGGATTATACTTAAATCACAGGGTTTGATAGAAATTTCTGCTTAGGCCTGGTTCTTGATTCTTGGATCGCATTACTTGTTACTTGTTACTTGATACTGTGCTGCTGATTGCATGATTTGGTATACCCTTGTGAGGTTTTTGAGCCTGTAGACATGGTCTTCATATGTAGGCCAGTCTTTCTTTCTTGTGTGATTCTACTCTTGATTGTTGTCCTCTAGAACTTGCTCTTGTTCTTTTTGAAACTGCACTTTTCACTTGCATGCATGAATATGATTGAGGCATTCTTTCTTTCTTTACCCACTTTAGCCAGATAGCCATCCCTTATATTATTATCCCTTGGTGAGCCCCTTTGAGCCTTTCTACCCTTTATTTCTTCAGCCGCATTACAAACCTAAGTGAAAAACCAATTGATTCCCTACCCTGGAGATTTACTGAGCATTGGTTTCATTGTGATGTTTTGTTTAAGTGTGGGGGTTTGCCCGAGACGGACAAAAGTTTAAGTGTGGGGGTTGACCATCTGATTCATTTCTGCTATGTGGTTTTACAAAAAAAAAAAAAAAACAAACAAAAAAAAAAAAAACAAACAAAAAAAAAAACAAAAAAAAAAAACTAAAAAAAAAAAAAAAAAAAAAAAAAAAATGTTTATTCCTATCTTTTCAGTATCTTTGTTTTATGTTCTTAGTTTAGTTCTTAACTTTTTCTCTTTGTAAATTTCTAGGGTGTTTAGCCTTCTCTTCCATATTCATCCATACCTTTACCTCAGCCCCATTACAACCCTGCATAAAGCCCTCTTGATTTGTGCATGCATGTGTTATTAGCAGTGGAGAAGTAGAACTTGAGCAAGCCTATGGTAGGATGATTTTCTTGAGTTGATTTGAGTGATATACTGAATTAACTGATACACTTGAGAGAAAATTGAGAGCATCCTGTGAGGAACCATTTTTGTGTAGTTAGCAATTGCAGTTGAAATTGACACGTCTTGTGATTTGAGAATAAGGAATTTTTGTCCTGATTATTTTATCTGTTCAAGACTTGTGATTTTTGTTATCTTTTGTATACTTGCTAATTATTGGAAAGGATTGGTTGATCTTAGTCTTTGCTTTTAATTTTAGTTTTTGCCCAGGAGTGCAAAAAGATAAGTGTGGGGGAATTTGATAACTCATATTTTATTACACTTATTTGTTACTCTTGGTTGGTAATTTTAGGTTTTATTTGAATTAAATAAAGGTATTTTGGGTTAAATTAGAATTCTAGTTTTTAATTGGGTTTAATTGATTTTCGTCATAATTTTCCAGATTTACACTACTTTCGTATTTTGACCATATCTCACTCTACAGATGTCCGATTGACTCCGTTCTTGTTGCGTTTTGCAGCTAACAGGAAGGGCTATAATCGCTATTTCAGCTACTGAAGCTCAATTCGGACGGGAAGATGGTCTAAACCTGAGCTCAAGATGACGTGTTTTTTTGCTGGAATATTATTTCATTATTGGACTTGTAATTTAAATTAAAGCCCAATTATTTAAGTGGCCCAAAGCCAAATTAGTTTTATTTTATTATTTTATATTGCATTTTAGACGAATGGGCTGGGCCGATTTAAATTAAGCCCAGCCCAAAATGGTTTTTGAACCCTAGGGGCATATGTAGGAGAGGAGGGGAAACATTTTGGATTATGTAATTTTCAATTTGGAGGATCAAGACACTTTTCTCTGAAGCGTTCTTCGCGTTCTTCGCGTCTTCATCTTCTCCTTCTTCTTCTTTTTTCTTTTATGCGATTTAATTTGTAATCATGTTTATCCTAGCCATGCTAGGCTAAACCCCCTTTTAATCAACCTAAGGGGAAGGGATTCCATGGATATGTTTAGAGGATCTGCGATCAATCTCTAACCAGATTTATTTCTTTACCCTAACTCAGATCAATATCGTGCGATTGTGGATATTCGATCTGAGGTTCGCGATTGCGATTATGGGTGAAGAATGATCATCAGATTTGATGATCCGATTAACCTCAATTGGAAATAAGGATTATGATTCAATTGGGATTAATCGTGAATTTGGTAATTTTTCTAATTCTTTAACCAGATTTGTTTCTTTTCCTAACTCAGATCGATATCGTGCGATTGTGAATATTCGATCTGAGGTTCGCGATTGTGATCATGGAAAAGGGATAATCATCAGATTTGATGATCCGATTGTTCTCAATTGAAAATACGGATTCTGATTCAATTGAGATCAACCGTGAATCTGGTAATTTTTATCCAATGAAGGACGTCCATGGAACCCTAACCTTAGGTTGGTTAATTTTGAATTACGAATTTTAATCCCAATTTTATATTCTGTCTTTTAAATTATTCAAACTGAAATCAAAATCCCCCTTTTATTTTCTATTTTCAGCAACGATTTTCACCCAAACAATTTCCTTGAGAGACGACTTAGGGTTTTCACTTACTGCAAATTTTCTGAACCCTAAATAGAATAATTTTTAATTTGCACGAGTTCGACAGCTCGTGTCAAATTTGGCGCCGTTGCCGGGGAGATTGCATCGGTCTAAATCGTTTCTGTTTCTAAAAAAAAAAAAAAATAGAAAAAAAAAGAAATTTTTTTTTTTTGAATTGTCTTTTAATTCTTTTCAGTTTCAGTTTTCATTTTAATTCTCTTTAATTTTCGTTTCTGTTTCAGTTTTCATTTGAATTATATTTTCTGTTTCAGTTTTCTTTTTAATTTTCGTTTCTGTTACAGAGTTTAAAAAAAAATTAAAAAAAATTAATGTTCTTTAATTCTCCTTAATTTTTTTTTAATTCTTTTTTTTTTTTCGTTTTCTGTTTCTGTTTAAAAAAAAAATAAAAAAAAAATTGTTTTTGAATTATCCATTTTTGTGTGTTTCTATTTTCTGAGCATACCTTAGTGCAAGCATCCACAGTCCAATCCTCAGCAGCTTCTACAGTAGCATCAAGCATGAATAATCAAAGAATTGAAAATAAGCTTGAAGAGTTAAACTCGTTGGTGAGACAATTGGCAGTAACACAGATAGTGCAGCCCCCCACTCCACAGATGAGCAACTTGTGTGGTATCTACTGTGATCCTCTTCATCCCACGGATGTCTGTCCTTCCTTTCATGATAGCATCCCTCTAGTTGACCAGACAGTAGCTGTAGTAGGAGTTTTTCCAGGAAAATTGCAGTATCAGCAGCAGCAATACAATCCCTTCTCTAATACTTACGATCCTCGCTGGAATCCCCACTTGAATTGGAATCAGAACCTGAACCAGCAGAGCCTTCCTCCTTATCAACAGAGGCAAATTTTCCAGCAGGTTGTACCTCCACAACATTTGCAACAGGAGCCACTAGCCCAACAGCAAATCAATTGCGGTCCTTCACTAGAAGATTTGGTGAAACAGATGGCGACGAGTAACTTGCAATTTCAGCAGCAGACTGAATCTACAATTCAGAACCTGCAAACACAGATTGGGCAGTTGGCAACATCAATGAGTCAGGTTCAACCTCAAAGTTCCAGCATTTTTCTTCCTCCGCAAACAGTTCCAAAACCAAAAGGGAATGCAATTGCCAGTGCTATATCTCTAAGGTCAGGCAAGCAACTGCATGAGCCCCAGCAAGCTACAGTTGTGGATGAACTAGCATTGGAAAAAAATAAGACAGTGCAAGAGAAGCGAAAACTTGACAATGAACCTGAGTTCTCTGTTCCGCTTCCCTTCCCTCAAAGAGCCATCAATTCCAGGAAATTGGCAGAAATAGCACAAGAGAAGGAGTTACTAGACACATTCAGGAAAGTTGAAGTTAACATTCCTCTCTTAGATGCAATCAAGCAGATTCCAAAATATGTCAAATTCCTAAAAGAATTATGCATCAATAAGAGGCGACTGAAGGGAGACGAGCTAGTTAACGTGAGCCATAATTTAGGCAAGACTCCCCATTCTGGTAATGATTTTGATCCTAACTCTCATGGACCCAAGATGAAATGGGTACAAAAAATTTCTTCCTCTATTTTTAGTATGCAGAAAAGTTTGCGTAAGGTTGGAAGAAAGGATCAAGAGAAGAAGAAATGTATACATAAAAGAAGGCCCCCAAAGTTGCGTGATAAGCAGATGGGGAAGAGTTGCACAATGATTGGCCATCACCTCAAAGTTGTTCATGAAGGACCCCAGAAGCAACCTGTGGAGACAGAGGCTCTACTCACTGATGTTGTTTATCCTCCTTAGGGAGTCCAGGGAGTCTTCTTCCCTCTTTTTTCTTTTCTTTCTGTTATTTGCATTTTTTCTTTTTCTTTCTTTCTTTTAGTTTTTGACTTCCGTAGGTAGATTTTCCTCTTCTTTCTGGTTATTATTGAGTGGTACATGGATTATACTTAAATCACAGGGTTTGATAGAAATTTCTGCTTAGGCCTGGTTCTTGATTCTTGGATCGCATTACTTGTTACTTGTTACTTGATACTGTGCTGCTGATTGCATGATTTGGTATACCCTTGTGAGGTTTTTGAGCCTGTAGACATGGTCTTCATATGTAGGCCAGTCTTTCTTTCTTGTGTGATTCTACTCTTGATTGTTGTCCTCTAGAACTTGCTCTTGTTCTTTTTGAAACTGCACTTTTCACTTGCATGCATGAATATGATTGAGGCATTCTTTCTTTCTTTACCCACTTTAGCCAGATAGCCATCCCTTATATTATTATCCCTTGGTGAGCCCCTTTGAGCCTTTCTACCCTTTATTTCTTCAGCCGCATTACAAACCTAAGTGAAAAACCAAAACCAATTGATTCCCTACCCTGGAGATTTACTGAGCATTGGTTTCATTGTGATGTTTTGTTTAAGTGTGGGGGTTTGCCCGACCATCTGATTCATTTCTGCTATGTGGTTTTACAAAAAAAAAAAAAAAAAAAAAAAAACAAACAAAAAAAAAAAAAAAAAAAAAAAAAAAAAAAAAAAAAAAAAAAAAAAAAAAAACAAACAAAAAAAAAACAAAACAAAACAAAAAAAAAACAAAAAAAAAAAGGGAAAAAAAATGTTTATTTCTATCTTTTCAGTATCTTTGTTTTATGTTCTTAGTTTAGTTCTTAACTTTTTCTCTTTGTAAATTTCTAGGGTGTTTAGCCTTCTCTTCCATATTCATCCATACCTTTACCTCAGCCCCATTACAACCCTGCATAAAGCCCTCTTGATTTGTGCATGCATGTGTTATTAGCAGTGGAGAAGTAGAACTTGAGCAAGCCTATGGTAGGATGATTTTCTTGAGTTGATTTGAGTGATATACTGAATTAACTGATACACTTGAGAGAAAATTGAGAGCATCCTGTGAGGAACCATTTTTGTGTAGTTAGCAATTGCAGTTGAAATTGACACGTCTTGTGATTTGAGAATAAGGAATTTTTGTCCTGATTATTTTATCTGTTCAAGACTTGTGAATTTTGTTATCTTTTGTATACTTGCTAATTATTGGAAAGGATTGGTTGATCTTAGTCTTTGCTTTTAATTTTAGTTTTTGCCCAGGAGTGCAAAAAGATAAGTGTGGGGGAATTTGATAACTCATATTTTATTACACTTATTTGTTACTCTTGGTTGGTAATTTTAGGTTTTATTTGAATTAAATAAAGGTATTTTGGGTTAAATTAGAATTCTAGTTTTTAATTGGGTTTAATTGATTTTCGTCATAATTTTCCAGATTTACACTACTTTCGTATTTTGACCATATCTCACTCTACAGATGTCCGATTGACTCCGTTCTTGTTGCGTTTTGCAGATAACAGGAAGGGCTATAATCGCTATTTCAGCTACTGAAGCTCAATTCGGACGGGAAGATGGTCTAAACCTGAGCTCAAGATGACGTGTTTTTTTGCTGGAATATTATTTCATTATTGGACTTGTAATTTAAATTAAAGCCCAATTATTTAAGTGGCCCAAAGCCAAATTAGTTTTATTTTATTATTTTATATTGCATTTTAGACGAATGGGCTGGGCCGATTTAAATTAAGCCCAGCCCAAAATGGTTTTTGAACCCTAGGGGCATATGTAGGAGAGGAGGGGAAACATTTTGGATTATGTAATTTTCAATTTGGAGGATCAAGACACTTTTCTCTGAAGCGTTCTTCGCGTTCTTCGCGTTCTTCATCTTCTCCTTCTTCTTCTTTTTTCTTTTATGCGATTTAATTTGTAATCATGTTTATCCTAGCCATGCTAGGCTAAACCCCCTTTTTAATCAACCTAAGGGGAAGGGATTCCATGGATATGTTTAGAGGATCTGCGATCAATCTCTAACCAGATTTATTTCTTTACCCTAACTCAGATCAATATCGTGCGATTGTGGATATTCGATCTGAGGTTCGCGATTGCGATTATGGGTGAAGAATGATCATCAGATTTGATGATCCGATTAACCTCAATTGGAAATAAGGATTATGATTCAATTGGGATTAATCGTGAATTTGGTAATTTTTCTAATTCTTTAACCAGATTTGTTTCTTTTCCTAACTCAGATCGATATCGTGCGATTGTGGATATTCGATCTGAGGTTCGCGATTGTGATCATGGAAAAGGGATAATCATCAGATTTGATGATCCGATTGTTCTCAATTGAAAATACGGATTCTGATTCAATTGAGATCAACCGTGAATCTGGTAATTTTTATCCAATGAAGGACGTCCATGGAACCCTAACCTTAGGTTGGTTAATTTTGAATTACGAATTTTAATCCCAATTTTATATTCTGTCTTTTAAATTATTCAAACTGAAATCAAAATCCCCCTTTTATTTTCTATTTTCAGCAACGATTTTCACCCAAACAATTTCCTTGAGAGACGACTTAGGGTTTCCACTTACTGCAAATTTTCTGAACCCTAAATAGAATAATTTTTAATTTGCACGAGTTCGACAGCTCGTGTCAGCCGGCGGTCGATCTCATCTCGATCCTCAGCAAAAATGGGAACGGCCTGCATAGCCCCCGTCAAGTGGCTACCCTCACCCATATGACTCTGGGTGTCCTCCTATTGACTAGGTGGAGGTGGAGGCGGTGGCGGTGGTGGTGGTGGTGGAAGACACTGGCCCGCAGAAGGACCAGCCCTCATCTCCTCCAACATGACCTTCATCATAGTCATGTTGGCCATCCGGTTCTCCTCCAGAACCTCAGCGGTGGCTCTCCTGTTCGCCTCTCTAATGGCGTCCAGCATAGCCTGATTTGCCAACCTCATGGCCTCCTGGTCGGCTAGTCGGGCCGCCTGCATCTCAGCTAATGCAGCCAGGATAGGATCCGGATGATCCTCACTCGTACTCTGGTTCCTCCTTGGTGGCACCATGACTCTGCACAAGTTACACAATGAATGAGTTGATCAGGCCCACGCCATGTGGTCACATATGCATTATCATAATACACACCAATAAGAGAGAACACAAAGTAGACACGCAACGAAACATCCTAAGTTATTGCAATACATACAGGCTTTTCCCTAGAAAGTGCTCTGATACCATAAAATGTAACAGCTCGTGTTAACCTGGATTGTTATCGTACTATCGTATTAAGCCACGCTTGATTAAACTTGCGGAATAACTTTTTCTTTAATTCAATTATGACGTCATTAACCTTAGCCAACTTGATTACTTGATCAATTTCATAAAATACTGCCTGTATGTAAATTGCAAGACAACTAACTGAATACCTCATATATTAATATAATGTGAGTATCTAAAGTCACGGATCTACAACACGTAGTCTGGACAATATCCTGATACATTAAACAACTATTGTCTGAAAACTTAAAGACAAGTCAATGTGGTATGGACAATTCCATGCTCACCAAATAAGGCATGATGCCCAACAATAGTCTCAACATAAGAATAATAGCAGAAAACATAACAACAATCAACATCCAGCATCAGCATATCACAGTAATATATAACTCAGCTCTGGCCTCCACCCATCTGAGCCCTCAACTTTACCTGAACCTGAAACAAGCGTCCCCAAACGTAGAGTGAGATCTCTAAACAAGAAATCTCAGTAAGGCAAGGGTTCCTCAAGGATCTTCCACCCCAAGCTCACTTACATGTGCAATATAAGTTCAAAAGCAATATTTCCAATATTAGTTCCAAAACTATGCAGTGCAACAGATATTCGTGCCATGTGTGTTTATACTATCTACTGGCCAGATAAATGTAGGAATACGTCTAAACCCACATGAGTACAAGGAACACCGCTTGTACCTCACCCACAGCCTCACCTTATCGTATGTACTACATACTCGGGCTTACCGTAAAGGTGGACACCACATGCATATCATAAAGGCACATTGCATATAATAGCTCAACAGCATTTCCAAATATCAAAAGCATGTAACACAACATGCATAAACCACATCCCCATGGGACATGGTGGAACCACAACATGGCTAAACCGAGGACACGAAAGCTTACCTTGCGCTTAATCAATCCAAGCCAAGAGTCCAACCACTCTCAAGCCCAAACACAGCAGTATCACAATCTGTTATGGACCAATAATATGTCATTAATTATGCATCACAAGCATACAACTTAAAGACTACGCTTTTTGTAAGAACCTGCACCGTTAAGTAAGGAAATTAATTAATTAAATGTGAGAATTAGGAAATAATTCCATAATTGACCCTAATAATTATTATAATGCTTTAATAATTATAGTAAGTGGGTAACAATGCTGAAAGTCGTTTTTCGGGCGAAAAGCGCAAATACCGGTTTTGCTACCCGGTATAAATGCGGACCGGCGAAGTATCCCGGAAAATTATAATAAGTGCATGATAATTACTAGAATAATGTGTAGGACTTCTAAAACGAGTTTCAAGTCAAAATAATGAGAACTGATGCCAGAACTGATACTGGCTATGGAAAAGCGCATACCGGAAATGTACTCCGAAAAATAAAATAAAAATATGAAAAATCTTAGAAAAATGAGTAGGTTAAGATTCCAAAGTTTGGGATTAAAATGTTTTGCGTAGCTATTAAAGTTAATACTGCGTGTTTAATTGTTAAGTGGCTATATATATATCTTTTGGCACATAACCCTAGGTTTGTATGCATTCCTACGTGAGATTTCTAAGGGTGGCTGACCAGCATATGGTCCCATTGCTCTTTCTTCACCATTTCTTGAGCAAGTTGGCTCCTTTTTCCATTTATTCCTCTCATTTTCTTCACCTAAACACTTGTGTGAGTGTGTATTGGCTTGAGGGCTTGTATGGTGAGGGAGTGTGAGCGTACATTCTGAGTTTTCCAGCCACTATGAGAGGGTGTGAGGGCTGTGTTTGAGAATGGGAGTGTGGGAACCTTGTTGATGACATTTTGAGCTTCAAGTGTCACCCTTTGTGAAGAAAAACCAAGTCTTGAAGTGTATTTTCGTGCACCCTATTGTGTCAGCACCTTAAGGCTGGTTTGTGAGCTCCAAGAGCACCCATTTTGCTGTTTTGAAGTTCATGGGTATATGCCTCAACACTTCCCTTTGTGTTTTCATGAATATAACATGATTTGAAGATGTAAAATTATGAATTTTGATAATTTGAACGTTGGTTGATGAACCTAAGTGTTAAAATGCATGCTAAGTCGTTGCGATAGATGTATCTAGGTGAAAGATGGAATCTTGAATGGATATTTTTGTGCTAGGCTGCTATTTGTGGCCTCTGTCGTGAAATATTCGGATATGATATCCGGATATGGGGACAGCAACGAACCTATTTCGGCTAGGTGTTGTAGTCCTGTGGCTTTAGATACTCACATTATATCTATATATGAGGTATTTCAGTTAGTTGTCTTGCAATTTACATACAGGCAGTATTTTATGAAATTGATTAAGTAATCAAGTTGGTTAAGTTTAATGACGTCATAATTGAATTAAAGAAAAAGTTATTCCGCATTTTAATTAAGCGTAGCTTAATACGATGATATGTTAACAAACCGGGTATACACGGGGTGTTACACCTTTCCTTTACGTTTTATGTCTTAAGGCTTCCAACAAAGCCATAAGCCCTTAATCATGTGATTCTGACTTAGTTCATTAATTACAGAAGTCCAACTTCCTTAATCTAGGGTCCACAAACCCCCAATAGCCTACTGTTCATATAGCACAGCTACTGTTCTTCGAAATACCAGGATATCCGGATATTACTTGGGACATATCCGGATATCTCACTGACCATATCCGGATATCCAGATCCCATATCCGGATATGAATATCCGGATACCATATCCGGATATCGATATCCGGATATCTGTTCGACAAATATCCGGATATCTCACGACAGAATGCAGTTTCTGCATTTCGTGAATATCCAGTCCACACGGTCCAACTTTAACCGATTATAGACACTTAAAAATGCATTTTTAATCTGTTTTAGGTTCATACTCAGATCACCCTCTTGTTTATTCATTAAACATGGCAGGACATCAACTTTAACCATCAAAAACTTAAGATCAAAGGTGGCAAAGCTTACCAAAGGTCAAAACAGAACAACACTAGCTCTTGGAGCTCACAAATAGACCTTCCAAGTTCTGACTTTGGTCCAGAACGAAAATGGACTACCATATTTAATGACATGTAGAAAGATGACGTGAGTTATTTTTTTTCCATATGTCATGAAATGTATGAAAGTAGTACTAAGCAGTGGGTGCTACAGTAGTACTTAAGATTTATCCGTGGTAAAGATGGCTCGCCAACTATTCACATGTATCAAGTTTTGCTATTTTAAATGATTTTTTTTTTGTGTCTGCACTTAGTACATTGGCAATCATGTAGGTCCGCCATTGCCATGAATATCAGATCATAAACATTAATTGTTATTTCTGATAGTGCTAAACATTTTCAAACAATGTATGCCAATTGTCTCACAATAGGGGCAAACCAAGCAACCTGAAAAGAAGAAATTTTTAGATGTATACCAATCTGAATGAAATTACACAATTTCAACTGCAGAATTTTAGATGAACCAACCATTATTGATTGCCTTGCAAGTTGAACCCCAAGCAAGCTGAAAAGAAGAAAAAAAAATTTCGTAATTAAAACTTTAAACTCCACCCTAAATGTAACTAGAATTCGATTCTCTGGTTTTTATCACACAATATTAAATTCAATGGGAGCGCTCTTACAACATCCAACTTAAGTCCATCACCCCCAGTTCTGATTTTCTTTTATGATCCTCGTTATTTTTTAAGACAACCTAAATTTAGGACTAGTTCCAAATCAGGCAACATGATAAGATTATCCAACCTGGCCCAAATGTTGTCATTTTTTTTAGTGTATATATATATATATATATATATATATATATATATATATAAGCCCAAATGTTGTCTTTAGGATTAGAACTATGGAACTCGAGCAAAATCTCGAGATTGGCTAGTACTATATTCAAAACCAAATTATTGGCTTCACCTTTAATTTGGCACGGAGGACCGTTCATGCTTATGTAAGGGCTGTTTGATGTGGTATATAAGATCTAATAGTATAAGTTTATATTATATATTCTGACATTTTTAATTATTTGGTGTAACCATCGTATGATATAAGTTTATTATATCAAAATAATGTATAACTTAATCAGGCATAGGGGGATAGGATTAAGTCTAATGAGGAATTAACGTATTAGCCAATGCAATTCTCTAGAATTAATATATTATTTTAATATTAATATATTAAAATAAAAAATAGTTTTTCAATATATAATTTTTTAAATATTGAAGATTTTTATTTTTATAAAATTAATAACTTTTTGGACACACTGATCAATAGATTTATATAAAAACTAATATATGACATATTTGGAAGAATTATATAAATTCTTTATTAAAAGATATTTTTGTCAAAAATATTTATTTTTATCTTATCTAATATTATACAGTGCATTACCGAACACTACATGATATTATCTTATATAATATATTATCTTATACAATATCATGTGAAATGTTGCATAATATTAACATTTAATGAAGTCTTATTCATTCAGGCTTTATACTATCAGATCTTATAGTATCATGTCTTATCTTATACTGTGTACCAAACATGCCCTAAGGAGGTGTTTGGTAGGAGAGATTTTGTGAGATTTTCAAGAAAGTGATAGTGGTCATCTTATTTACTCATATTTGGTATAAGGTTTTTGAAAAAAAAAAAAAAACCCAAAAATATAATTTTTCTGGGATTTTGTTTTGTGTACAATTTTCTTCCAAAATATCATCTAAGCATACCACCAAAGTGGTGGTATCCTTAGAATATCAGGTATTGAAAAAAAAATTACTCTTTTATTGAACAAAATTCCACTAATATTTTGGCATACCAAATAGTTTTTTAATAACATTTCTGAAAAAAAAAACTTTCCCACAATTCTTTTGGAAATCGTCAATAGCAAACTCCCAATGCTTCCTTCTTTTATCTGCTTGATTTTTCACATGGTTTTGGGATTTAAGTAGGTTGTCCTTCAAATTGTTGATTAATTCTTCTCTTGTTCATAATTCAGTGTCAACGGCCTCCACTATTGTTGATCCTAGAGAATAAGCCAATGTGCTAGGTGGGTGGGGGGGGGGGGGGTCAGCCATAGGTGACCTCATATGGTGTGAGTCCAGTTAACTTGTTGAACGATGTATTGAAGTGGTACTCAGCCTGACTTAGGTATTTGGACTAGGATGTGGGATGATCATGAGAAAAAGCGCGCAAATATTGTTCGATGCAACGATTCACCCGTTCAGTTTATCCATCTGTTTGTGGATGGTAAGCACTACTAAATTTTAAGGAAGTTCCTTGTAATTCAAATAGAGTTTTCCAAAATGTGTTAAGAAATAGTGGGTCTCAATCTGATATAATTTTTTATGGCATGCCATGAAGTTTGCCGACAGAGTCCCAGAAGATTCGAGAAATTTTTGGAGCATTATAGTGCAGCGACAATGGAATAAAGTGAGCCCCCTTAGAGAAACAGTTAACAACAACGAGGATAGCTGAAAAGCCATTAGAAACTGGTAAGTGAGTAATGAAGTCCATCGTTACATCTGTCCAGACTTCGTTTGGTATGGGAGTGGTTGTAAAAGGCCCAATGGGGAATGATTGGTTGGTTTTATCTTCTGGCAAATTTCATAGTTCTTGACATAATGGATGACATCCTTTTTCATTTCATGCCATGTAAAATTTTGGTTGATTCGCGCATGAGTTCCTTTGATACCCGAATGTCCACCTTGCACAGAGGAGTGGAGGTCTTGGAGCAGGTGTTGGATCAAGTTCGAGTTTGGAGGAAGAAGAAGTTTTCCTTTATAAAATAGGAGATTACCCAGTAGAACCCAATTAGGAAACGCTTTTGGATTTTCTTATATTTCAGCCAAAATCTGGGAACACTATGGATCGGTTTGTAAATCTTTATGTAACTACTCTGCATAATTTCTTTTAGGTCATGTCAAGGCCGCCAAATTGGACGTGGGATGTAACAGCCCGTGTTAACCCGGATTGTTAACACATTATCGTATTAAGCCACGCTTAATTAAAATGCGGAATAACTTTTTCTTTAATTCAATTATGACGTCATTAACTTAACCAACTTGATTACTTAATCATTTTCATAAAAATACTGCCTGTATGTAAATTGCAAGACAACTAACTGAATACCTCGTACATAAATATAAGGTGAGTATCTAAAGCCACAGGTCTACACAAGTAGCCTGGGTCAAAATCCTGATACTTTAATTACAACATTAAATTCAAAGACAATAGTCAAACCATGTGGCATGGACAGACCCCATGCTCACCAAATAAGGCAACAGTGCCCAATAACAGTCATAACATAAACTCAGCAGAAAACATAAACAACAGTCGGAAAACATAACAGCAGTCAGCATATCATCAATCAGCTCAGCTCTGGCCTCCTGCCACCTGAGCCCTCAACATTACCTGATCCTGAAATAAGCGTCCCCAAACGTGGGGTGAGATCTCTAACAAGAAATCTCAGTAAGACAAGGGGTCCTCAAGGAGTCTCCACCCCAAGCTCACTTACATGTGTAATATAAGTTCTAAAAATAGTATTACAATATAAGTTCCAAAAACATGCGATGCAGCAATTAATCATGCCATGTGTGCTTTCAAATCTACTGGCCAGAGAAATGTAGGAATACGTCTATGCCTACATGAGTACATGGATACTACCTGCACCTCACCCACAGCTTCTCCATCTTGTATGTACTACATACTCAGGATTGCCGTCTAGGTGGACACCACATGCATCTCATAAAAGCTCATTGCATATAAATAGCTCAACAGCATTTCCAAAATAATAAAGCATGTAACACAGCATGCATAAACCCATCCCCATGGGACATGGTGGAACATCAAAATGGCTAAACCGAGGACACGAAAGCTTACCTTGCAAGCTAGCTATCCAAGCCAAGAGTCCAACCACTCACAAGTCCACAACAGCAGTATCACAATCTGATATGGACCAATAATACATCAACATTTATGCACAACAAGCATATAACTTAAAGACTACGCCTTTCCTTTACGTTTTACGTCTTAAGGCTTCCCACAAAGCCATAAGCCACTAATCATATGATTCTGACTTAGTTCATTAATTACAGAAGTTCAACTTCCTTAAACTAGGGTCCACACACACCCAATAGCTTACTGTTCATACAGTAAAGCTACTGTCTGCGCAGAACCCAGGATATCCGGATATCAGAAGGGGTATATCCGGATATGCCATATCCGGATATCACACTGGACATATCCGGATATGTCATATCCGGATACCCAGATCCCATATCCGGATATCAATATCCGGATACCATATCCGGATACTGATATCCGGATATCTGTTCGACAAATATCCGGATATCTCACGACAGAATACAGTTTCTGCATTTCGTGAAAATATCCATCCAAGGTTCCATTTTTAATACTTCAAAACGTTAAAGCATGCATTTTTATACCCTCTTAGGTTAATCTTTCAGTTGGTTACTCACTAAACCCAAATACATGCAAAGATGACACCTTTAACCCATCAAAACACATGATCAAGTGAAGGCAACTCACCAAAGGTTCAAAACAGAGGCAAAGGCTGCTCTTGGAGCTCACCACCAACTCCAAAGGTTCAGACTTCAAGGGTGCACGAAAATGTCACACAAGCAAGGACCTTTCTTCACAAAGAAAGCTCCTTGAAGCCTCCCAAACCAAGAACCACACCTCACCACCACCAACCCAACAAGACAGCCCTCACAACCCTCCCAAGCAGAACCTCACCACTCAGAAAATGCACACTAAGCACTCTCCAATGCCCACACTCAAGTGTTTACTTGATCAAGAAGGGAAACAATGATCAAAGGAGGTGACTTTGGTGAGAAAAGAGGAAGAAATGAAGAACAAGGGGGCTGGTCACAATGGCTGCAGAAAACTCACGTAAGAGTTGTGTATGGCCTAGGGTTTAGTGCCATAATGTGTCGATTTATAGGCACAAGGCACTAATCGCGCAGTATTAGCCTTAATAGCAAAGTAAAAGATCTTGATCTCGAACTTTGGAATCTAGACCTACGCATTTTTCTAAGATTTGTCATATTTTTATTTTATTTTTCGGAGCACCTTTCCGGTACGCGCTTTTCCATAGCCAATATCAGTTCTGGCATCAGATTACGTTCTTTTGACTTGAAACTTGTTTTACAAGTCCTACATAATATTCTAGTAATTATCATGTATTCGTTATAATTTTCCGGGATACTTTTCCGGTACGCATTTATACCGAGTAGCAGAACCGGTATCTGCGCTTTTCTTCCGAAAAGCGACTTTCAGCATTTATACTCACTCAGTATAATTATCTAAGCCCAATATTAATTATTAGGGTCAATTATGGAATTATTTCCTAATTATCATAATTAATTTACTAATTACCTTAATTAGCGGTGCGGGTTCTTACATTCACCCCACCTTTTTAAGGATTTTGTCCTCAAAATCAGAAACATACCTGTCTCGAAAGTCGGGATACTGTCGGAGAAGCTCATCCTCTCGCTCCCACGTGCACTCCTCGGGACTACGCCCAGTCCACTGCACCTTGACCATCGGAATGATCTTGCTTCGAAGCTGTTTCTCGCCTCGGTCGAGAATCTTGAGAGGTCCGACGGGAGTCTTTAGGTTCTCCCGAACCTCCACGTCATCCGGCTGCACCATGTGCGAAGGGTCTGCTATATACTTCCGAAGCTGAGACACGTGAAACACGTCGTGGATGTTGGCTAGGTTCGGAGGCAAGGCGAGTCGATAGGCAACTAGTCCTACTCTACCAAGGATCTGGTAGGGCCCAATGAACCGAGGGCTCAACTTCCTCACTCCGAGTGCCCGTCCAACACCGGTGACTGGTGAAAGTTTCACAAACACGTGCTCACCCTCACTGAACTCCAGTGGACGATGCTTGACATCGTAGTAGCTTTTCTGGCGATTCTGCGCCTGCTTCAACTTTTCCCTGATCATCTGGATCTGTAGTGTAGTATCTTGGACAAAGTCCAAGCCAAATAGCTCTTTATCTCCAACCTCAGACCAGCAGGTAGGAGTCCGACACCTCCTACCATACAGCGCCTCGTAGGGTGCCATGCCCAGACTAGCATGAAAACTGTTGTTGTACGAGAATTCAACCAACGGAAGGTACCTATCCCATGCAGAACCCTGCTCCAAAGTGCAAGCTCTCAACATGTCCTCCAATGTCTGGATGGTCCGCTCAGTCTGTCCGTCAGTCTGAGGGTGATAGGCGGTACTCAATCTCAACTGCGTACCAAAAGCCTCCTGCAGCGCCTCCCAGAACCGAGATGTGAACTTCGGGTCCCTATCACTGATGATACTCTCGGGCACCCCGTGAAGCCTCACAATCTCGCGGACGTAAAGTTTGGCCAACTGCTCTGTAGTGAAGCTCACCTTCACTGGAAGAAAGTGGGCAGACTTGGTCAATCTGTCCACAATGACCCAGATAGAGTCACAACCAGCCTGAGTTTTAGGCAATCCCACCACGAAATCCATGGAAATACTTTCCCACTTCCACTGTGGAATCTCCAGAGGTTGAAGTTTACCAGACGGTTTCTGGTGCTCAATCTTTACTTTTTGGCAAATAAGACATTTGGACACGTAGACCGCTATGTCCTTCTTCATGCCCGGCCACCAAAAATTCCTTTTTAAGTCCTGGTACATTTTCGTAGCACCAGGGTGGATAGTGAACCGGCCCTTATGAGCCTCTGCCATAACCTCTTCGGTCAATGGACCTCGAGGAATAACAATCCTCTTCTGGAACAGCAGCAATCCGTCCTCATTCCAAGACACACCGTCCTGGTTCTTCACATAGTCAAGGCACTCTCTTTGCACTTGCGCCTCTTTGATCTTTTCCATCAACTCATTTATCACTTCTGCTGTTTCCATCTCAAGCAGTGCACCCCCAAACAAGGAGTTCACTCTCAAGTCTCTGAACTTCTCGATCACCTCGTAGTCGTTCATCATTAAACTGGACAAGCTCACGGATTTCCGACTCAAAGCATCGGCCACCACATTGGCCTTGCCGGGATGGTACCTCAACTCAAAGTCGTAGTCCTTCAAGAACTCCATCCATCTTCGTTGTCTCATGTTCAACTCCTTCTGGTCAAACAGATATTTCAGGCTCTTGTGATCACTGAATACAGCAAACTTCATGCCAAACAGGTAATGCCTCCAAATCTTGAAAGCAAAAACAATGGCTGCCAACTCCAAATCGTGAGTCGGGTAGTTCTCCTCATGAGGTTTCAACTTTCTTGAAGCGTAAGCAACCATTTTTCCTTTCTGCATCAGCACACAGCCAAGTCCTTTACCAGAGGCATCGCAGTATAACTCGAATTGCTCCGCAGGATCAGGAAGGACTAACACTGGAGCAGTAGTCAGTCTCTCCTTCAACTCCTGGAAACACTCCTCACACTCATGTGTCCACACGAATGGAGTCTCCTTTCGGGTAAGGCGAGTCATCGGTAGCACCATCTTGGAGAATCCTTCTATGAACCTCCTATAGTAGCCTGCCAAACCCAGGAAGCTTCTCACTTCTGTAACCGTCTTGGGCCTCTCCCAATCCATCACGGCCTCAATCTTGTTAGGATCAACTGCAACTCCATTAGCAGAAATTACATGACCCATAAATTTCGCCGCCTGGAGCCAAAACTCACATTTTGACGGTTTAGCATATAGCTTTTTCTCTTTCAGCACTTGCAACACGATCTTCAAGTGCTCAGTATGCTCCTCCTCCGTCTTGGAGTAAATCAAGATGTCGTCGATGAAGACGATCACAAACTGATCCAGGTACGGCTGGAAGATCCTGTTCATGTAGTCCATGAACACTGCGGGTGCATTGGTGAGTCCAAACGGGATCACCAAGTACTCGTAGTGCCCGTACCTCGAGCGAAACGCTGTCTTTGGGACATCCTCCGGCTTTACCCGTATCTGATGGTAACCGGACCGGAGGTCAATCTTGGAATACACGCAAGCACCCCTGAGCTGATCCAGCAAATCATCAATGCGTGGAAGAGGGTACTTGTTCTTGATTGTCACCTTGTTCAATTGTCTGTAATCGGTGCACAACCGCATGGTCCCATCTTTCTTTTTCACAAATATGACCGGTGCTCCCCAGGGAGACACACTCGGCCGAATAAAGTCTTTTGCTGAAAGCTCCTCGATATGCTTCTTCAGCTCCGCCAACTCTGGTGGCGACATCCGGTATGGAGCCAACGATATAGGCCCCACACCAGGCAATAAGTCAATGGAGAACTCTATCTCCCTCTGTGGTGGAAACTCAGGAATCTCCTCAGGAAACACCTCGAGGAATTCCTTCACCACAGGAATGCCAGTGAGATCCTCCTGTGTCCCACTCACCAAACCTCCCAACATGACATAGCCAAATGCCCCTGCTCTCAAGGCCCTCCTCGCCTGCAGGACTGAAATGAACGGTGAGGAACTGGCTGTGGACCCACCCGGAGACATCACCACTTTCTTGGCACAGCAATCAATCATTGCACAGTTTCTGGACAACCAATCCATGCCCAGAATAATCTCAAGGTTGGCCATCGGAAATCCTATCAGATCTACCGAGAAGTCACGGCCATCCCACTGAAACGCTACATCGCGATGAACAGTGGAAGTCAAACATTTTTCTCCGGTGGCGGTGGTCACCCGCATCGGTGGAGAAAGCACATCACTGGGCAACTCAAGCCCCACAGCAATAGGGGTAGCAACAAAAGAGTGCGTTGCCCCGGAATCAAACAAAACATCAACAGCTGAACCACCAATGGTAACAGTACCTCTGACCAGGTTCGGAGCTCTGTCCGACTGCTGACGATCAAGTGTGTAGACTCGTCATGTAGTAGGTGGCACGGCTGGTGCCCCAGTAGGAACCATCTGCAATGGCACAGCCTGCACTGCAGCAACTCTCGCCGTCGGGCAA
Organism: Gastrolobium villosum; assembly: GCA_032173675.1. NCBI lineage: Eukaryota > Viridiplantae > Streptophyta > Magnoliopsida > Fabales > Fabaceae > Gastrolobium > Gastrolobium villosum. Next base: position 3,368 of record JAVKPL010005262.1, on the reverse strand, counting down.
TCTCTGGAGTAGTGGCCCTCCTTGCCACACTGGAAGCATATCAGCTGCCCGGTAGAACACGGCCCAAAATGTGACTTCCCGCATCCCGAACATCTGGGAGCAGGAGGTCTAGCGGCGTTCCCCTGTGAAGCAGTCTTTCTAAACTGATTTGGCGCTTGCTTAGCCGCCAACTGTTTGCCCTTGCCCTTGTTGGCAAAATTCTTGTTCTTCCAGGGAGTAGAACCGCCGGTACCCTGTGGCACCTCCATCTTGGCCTTCTTGGCCTTACTCGTGCTGTAGAAGTCCTCAATATCACGACACTGCTGAACCAGTGTCCCAAAGTCTCTGGAAGCAGACCCAGCTAAGTAACCAGCGATATCCTCACTAAGTCCCCTGCGGAACTTAGCAGCCAGGAATGTAGGAGTAGGCCTCGCCATCCTGAAGTTTGAAAACTTCACCAGCTCATTGAACTTGGCCAGGTACTCGTCCACAGACAACGAGCCCTGAACCAACCGGTCAAACTCCCCCTGCTTCCTCTCCTGTGAGTCATAAGGGAAGTACTGACCCAGGAAGCTCTCCTCGAAGAATGGCCACGTCATCACATGACCCTGCATCTCATAGACCTGAGAAAGATTGGTCCACCACTCATGGGCCTCGCCCTCCAGCATATAAGTGGCGAACAACAGCTTCTGCGGATCGGTGCACTGCATGATCCGGAAAATCTTGTCCAGCGCCTGTAGCCATCTGGCAGCAGCAATGGGATCATAAGTTCCGTCGAAGGTAGGTGGCTTATGCTTACGGAAAGCATTCAGCCGGCGATCGATCTCGTCACGATCCTCAGCAAGTACGGGGATAGTCTGCATAGCCCCCGTCAAGTGACTACCCTCACCCATCTGGCTCTGGGTGTCCTCCTGTTGACTAGGCGGAGGTGGAGGCGGTGGCGGCGGTGGAGGTGGTGGAGGACCCTGGCCAGCAGCAGGACCAGCCCTCAACTCCTCCAACATGACCCTCATCATAGTCATGTTGGCCATCCGGTTCTCCTCCAGAACCTCTGCCGTGGTTTGCCGGTTCGCATCTCGAATAGCGTCCAGCATCGCCCGGTTCGCCAGCCTCGTGGCTTCCTGGTCGGCTAGTCGGGCCGCCTGCATTTCAGCCAATGCAGCCAGGATAGGATCCGATTGATCCTCGCTCGTACTCGTGTTCCTCCTTGGTGGCACCATGACTCTGCACAAGTTACACAAAGAATGAGTTGATCAGGCCCACGCCATGTGGTCACATATGCATTATCATAACACACACCACTCAGAGAGAGCACAAAGTAGACACGCAACGAACATCCTAAGTTATTGCAATACATACAGGCTTTTCCCTAGAAAGCGCTTTGATACCATAAAATGTAACAGCTCGTGTTAACCCGGATTGTTAACACACTATCGTATTAAGCCACGCTTAATTAAAATGCGGAATAACTTTTTCTTTAATTCAATTATGATGTCATTAACTTAACCAACTTGATTACTTAATCATTTTCATAAAAATACTGTCTGTATGTAAATTGCAAGACAACTAACTGAATACCTCGTACATAAATATAAGGTGAGTATCTAAAGCCACAGGTCTACACAAGTAGCCTGGGTCAAAATCCTGATACTTTAATTACAACATTAAATTCAAAGACAATAGTCAAACCATATGGCATGGACAGACCCCATGCTCACCAAATAAGGCAACAATGCCCAATAACAGTCATAACATAAACTCAGCAGTAAACATAAACAACAGTCGGAAAACATAACAGCAGTCAGCATATCATCAATCAGCTCAGCTCTGGCCTCCTGCCACCTGAGCCCTCAACATTACCTAATCCTGAAATAAGCGTCCCCAAACGTGGGGTGAGATCTCTAACAAGAAATCTCAGTAAGACAAGGGGTCCTCAAGGAGTCTCCACCCCAAGCTCACTTACATGTGTAATATAAGTTCTAAAAACAGTATTACAATATAAGTTCCAAAAACATGCGATGCAGCAATTAATCATGCCATGTGTGCTTTCAAATCTACTGGCCAGAGAAATGTAGGAATACGTCTATGCCTACATGAGTACATGGATACTACCTGCACCTCACCCACAGCTTCTCCATCTTGTATGTACTACATACTCAGGATTGTCGTCTAGGTGGACACCACATGCATCTCATAAAAGCTCATTGCATATAAATAGCTCAACAGCATTTCCAAAATAATAAAGCATGTAACACAGCATGCATAAACCCATCCCCATGGGACATGGTGGAACATCAAAATGGCTAAACCGAGGACACGAAAGCTTACCTTGCAAGCTAGCTATCCAAGCCAAGAGTCCAACCACTCACAAGTCCACAACAGCAGTATCACAATCTGATATGGACCAATAATACATCAACATTTATGCACAACAAGCATATAACTTAAAGACTACGCCTTTCCTTTACGTTTTACGTCTTAAGGCTTCCCACAAAGCCATAAGCCCTTAATCATATGATTCTGACTTAGTTCATTAATTACAGAAGTTCAACTTCCTTAAACTAGGGTCCACACACACCCAATAGCTTACTGTTCATACAGTAAAGCTACTGTCTGCGCAGAACCCAGGATATCCGGATATTAGAAGGGGTATATCCGGATATGCCATATCCGGATATCACACTGGACATATCCGGATATGTCATATCCGGATACCCAGATCCCATATCCGGATATCAATATCCGGATACCATATCCGGATACTGATATCCGGATATCTGTTCGACAAATATCCGGATATCTCACGACAGAATGCAGTTTCTGCATTTCGTGAAAATATCCATCCAAGGTTCCATTTTTAATACTTCAAAACGTTAAAGCATGCATTTTTATACCCTCTTAGGTTAATCTTTCAGTTGGTTACTCACTAAACCCAAATACATGCAAAGATGACACCTTTAACCCATCAAAACACATGATCAAGTGAAGGCAACTCACCAAAGGTTCAAAACAGAGGCAAAGGCTGCTCTTGGAGCTCACCACCAACTCCAAAGGTTCAGACTTCAAGGGTGCACGAAAATGTCACACAAGCAAGGACCTTTCTTCACAAAGAAAGCTCCTTGAAGGCTCCCAAACCAAGAACCACATCTCACCACCACCAACCCAACAAGACAGCCCTCACAACCCTCCCAAGCAGAACCTCACCACTCAGAAAATGCACACTAAGCACTCTCCAATGCCCACACTCAAGTGTTTACTTGATCAAGAAGGGAAACAATGATCAAAGGAGGTGACTTTGGTGAGAAAAGAGGAAGAAATGAAGAACAAGGGGGCTGGTTACAATGGCTGCAGAAAACTCACGTAAGAGTTGTGTATGGCCTAGGGTTTAG
>JAVKPL010005261.1:0-23962 GCA_032173675.1 Gastrolobium villosum | reverse complement strand
ATATTGATCTTTAGGATTGGATTTGTGAATATTTGTGAATATTTTCTTTATTTTTTTTTAAATTTTTATTTTTATTTGAACAGTGCTACTAATCTCTTTTCTGAGTTGTATGCGAGGTACAATCCCAGAATTTCCACTTAATTGGAAATCACTAGAGCAGAAAAGAGGAACAGAAAACTTGCTCGGAAGAAGCTTGCATTCAACGAGTTAAGAATTATGTTTGAAGAAGCACAAACAATGGCTGGGAACAATGATGAAGTGAACAATCCACTCATGGATACGATTCTTACACCATCATTCAATAGACCAAATTCAAGCATTGTTCATCCATAAGTGGGGAACAACCATTAGGAGCTCAAGTCTGCCAATATTCAGTTGGTAGAGCGTGCTCAGTTTGGTGGAGAGGCTGATCAGGACCCTCACAAGTTCATTGACAGATTTCTGATGATCTGTGACTCCACTAAACACCCCCAGGTGTCCAATGATACAGTCAGGCTGAGACTGTTTCCCTTTGCTCTTAAAGGGAAAGCCTTGAATTGGTTGGAAAGGCAACCAGCAAGAAGTATTCCATCATGGGAAGAGTCTATCAAATAAATTCTTTGCTGAGTTCTTTTCCATGGAGAGGTTTAACCAGATGGTGAAGGATATCACCAATTTCACCCAGGCTGAGGGTGAAACTATGTGTGCAGCATGGAACCGCTTCAAGGATCTAATGAGGAGATGTCCTCATTACCCCATGACCAATGGTGATCAGGTCCGAATTTTTTTCAATGGGTGTAAACCTGAAGTTCGGATGGTGCTGAATGGTGCAGCAGGTGGTAGCATCAAATCTTTGAGAGCAAATGAGACTCTTGAGTTAATAGAAGAAATGGCTGCCAATGAAAATGAAGGTTTGACAGCCAAGCCTAAGAGAGATATTCTACACCTGGATAACAATGATGCAGTTCTAGCTGAAAATAAATTGTTAGCACAACAACTAGCAAATTTGACCTCAAGGCTGGATAAGATGCAACTTCCCACTATGCAAGTTGCATCTGTGGTTTGCGAATACTGCAAGGGTGAGCATGAATCCAATGAATGCTCATCTTTGTTATTTTCTGATTCTCCTCAACAAGTGCAAGTGAATGGAGTATGGTACGAGCAAAGATCTCCACCAAGAAACATTCCTAGGAATCAGAATTTCCCTTCTGGAAATAAAAAATTTCAGAGAAGAGCTCAAGGCACAGGACTGGATTACAATTCCAACAACTACTTACAGCCTCCACCAGTCCAATCTAAGGAATCTTCTGATTTGGAGAGGTTAGTTGGACAAATGGCTCAAAACTCCAATGCCTTCATGGAAGAGACTAGGGCCACTACTAAGAACATGAGTGCTTCTATCAGGAATTTGGAGAATCAAGTTGGCCAGTTGGCTAAGCAAGTTGTTGATAAAAATCCAGGCACTTCCTCTAGTAACACATTTAAAAATTCCAAAGAGGATTGTATGTTTATCACAACTAGAAGTGGTAAGATGGTAGGAAATCCAGAAAAGCTTAAGGAGGTGGAGGAGCCAGAAAAAGAAGAGGAGATTCCTTCTAATATCCAGACACCTCTTCAGAAAGGAGAAGAAAAAGAGCCTCCTATTGTTGCTGAAAAGAAGAGGTTTGAGCTGAATTCTGAATATGTGCGAGCCATGGCACCTTATCCTGACAGATTTAAGAAAGGTGCTCAAAAGCAACAATATGGCAGATTTCTTGATATTTTCAAGAAATTACATATAAATATTCCTTTTGATGAAGCCTTGGCTGGCATGCCCAATTATGCCAAGTTTATGAAGGACCTTTTGTCAAGGAAGCACAAGTTGCTGGAATGCCAAACGGTGACACTCACTGAAGAGTGTAGTGCTATAATTACAAAGAAGTTCCAGCCTAAGCGTCATGATCCAGGGAGCTTCAATATTCCTATTGAAATTGGTAACACCAAATTTGGTAGAGCCTTGTGTGATCTTGGGGCAAGTATAAATCTAATACCCTTGTCTGTTTGTAAATCTTTGGGGATTACTGATTTGAAACCCACTTTGGCATCTCTTCAACTTGCTAATAAGTCTGTGAGAAAGCCTAGTGGAATAATAGAAGATGTTCTTGTGAAGGTAGACAATTTCATCTTCCTTGCTGATTTTGTGGTGTTGGACATGGAAGGAGGAGCTGAAATGCCACTTTTGCTGGGTAGACCTTTCTTAGCTACATCTCGTGCACTAATTGATGTAGAAAGCGGGAAGCTAGAGCTAAGAATGAATGATGAGACTGTCACTATTCATGTCTTTGATTCTTTAAAATAGTCTTCTCACAAAGACGATTATTTTAGTCTTGAAGTGTTTAAGGAAGAAAAAGATGTAGTAGTTGAACTTCCTCAAAATCTCAAAGATGAGGACAAAGAATATGGAAACCCAAAAGTGGAAGTGAAAGATCTTCCTAAAAATTTAATTGATGATGTCAAAAAGGTGAGAACGCTTCAAGAGAGGCGTACTCCTACAAAGAAGAAGGTAAGAAGAAAGGAAGTAGTGAGCTTCTTTGATACAAGTTGGAAGAGACACCGAGAGCTGAAGTTTGACAAGAGATACCGAGACTCTATCTCTCAGAAAAATCAAAGCTTCAAAGAGTTCTTAACATGGATCCATGGTTTGGATCAAATCTGGGAATGATGGTCCCATATACCAAGGCACCCAGTACCACCAGATCCTTCAATTGCCGAGTCATCCCACACTGCTGAAGGGGATGACATGGAGGGCTGATCTTATCTCATTGCTGATGGAGATCTTGTATATTAGTTTATTTTTCTGTTTCGTATTTTTAGTTATTTTGTGTTGGTATATTTTTCTCTAATATTTTAATGTGTGCATTATAGTTTCTTCTATATGCCACTGTTTGTTCTATTGTGCAGGTTTTTCTTTCTTCTTGTGGTTTAATTATTGTTGAGGACAACAATGCTCTAAGTCTGGGAATGGTTGGCTTGCACCTTAGAACTGCAATTCTTTTATCAGGGGAGATATTCTATCTCTTTTAATTTTCTTAGTTATTTTTATAGTTATTTTGTGTGCTATATAAAAAAAGAGAGTGCTATCCCAGGTTTAAATGTGCTCATCTTGTTAATGTACATGATTGAATTTTAGGAAATATATTGTATGACTTTCTGGCATAACATTGCATAGGCATAATTGGATTGCATGATTGCTCGTTTGTCTGAGTTAATATTGTGAATTCTGATAATGTCTGAAGTCAATTTTCTTGAGTCTGCATTAATACCATAGCTGTGAGGTTTTGAGCCTAAACACTGAAATTTTTGTTGAGAGACCTCACTGTGGTAATACTCTAGAACTTGATTTGTTTCTTTGTGATGCATGCATTGATTGATATGATAAAGACATTTTGTTCTTATTAGCTATTGGCCAAAATAACCTGTATGAAATTTTCCATTGCTAGCCCTTTTGAACCTGAACTGATTTGTTGTAAAATGACCTGTGGCCTGATTAATGGCTTAGCCAATATCCATATGACTTACCTTGGTTGAGATTGAATAACTGAAAGTGTTGGAAATAAAGTAAAGAAAGTGAGGTAAGCTCCACAAAGGTCAAGGAATTAAGGGATGAAAAATTCATATATACCCTTATATATATATATATATATATATATATATATATAAGAAAGATAAAAGGGTAAAGTGAAAAGCAAGAAAAAGGAGAAAAAGGTGGTTAAAAGGAATTAATTCCCGGAATTCTGAGGGAATGTTAGTGGAGCAAAACAATTGAGTTGAATTTGTTAAAAATGAAATAATATCCGTTTTCAATCTCTTGGTTGTTTGAGCTGCTATCCAAATTTTCCTACCTATTACCCCGACCAAGTTACAACCTGTGAAGTCCTTTTGATCAATTGATGCATGTGTTTGATTCTTCAATTTTAACAATTTTTTAGAATATGATCAAGCATATGGTAGTGTTATAGCTTTGAGTAATTGAGTGCTCATGATACCCTTAAACACTGAGTGTTGAGTGAACATTATTTATCTGTGTGAGGGGTAATCAATGTAGACTTGTATATTTAAGAAGCTGTTGGCGTTATTGGAAGTTCATCATATTGAGTCAGGCATGCATGGCATATTGTGTCTGAGAGTGTCTATGATTGTTATGTTAGATTAAGTGAATATTTCCTGGATTAAGTGTTTTACATTGCTGGGGACAACAACGTTTAAATCTGGGAATGGTTTGATGTGCCTCTGGCAAGTGTGACTTTTCTGTGATAAAATTTACAAGAATTGAGTCATGAGAGAGCAATTTAAATACATATTTGCTAATTATGTTGATTCTTTGTATGTCAATAATATTCACCTTTTAGTTGTGTTTTTACAGGAAAAAGAAGTGAAAATTATAAAAAGCCTGTTAATGCAATTCTACAGGGGTGCAGCACACTGCAAGTCCATAAATCCAGAAGCATGGCGCGGACCGGCACCACACTGGCGCAAACCCGCGCCAGTTTACGAACTATACACCGGAGTCTGGCAAGTGGCGCAAACTGGCGCCACTGTGGCGATAACTAGCGCCAAATTCATGGAAGAAACTTTGTCCAGCACCATGGCGCTAGGTAGCGCCAAATCCATGCTACCTAGCGCCAAAACCAAGCCAACTAGCGCCATGACTCATGCTTGGTGGCGCCACTTTACGAGAAGATGTTCCGACTTTGCAATTTTGGACAGAAGCGTGGCGCTGACTTGCGCTACACCGACGCCATCTGGCGCCGGTTTGCGGGATGGATGATCTGTGTTTTCTGAAGGGTATTTTTGGAAAAACAAAAGAAGGCTATAAAAAGACCTTTTGCAGATTAGGTCAGCCACATATTTTTTTGAGACACAATTCAGAAAAGACAGTTGGTGGAGAAGCAGATCTGGACACTAGAGACCGGAGGAGAAGGGCACTGGAGGCGTTCTTCGTTCTTCGTCTCTTTTCTAGTATTTCTTTATCTTCTATTTAATTTTATGTTGAATTTTAGATCAGCGATCATAATGTTGATCGGCTAGATCATTTTTATTGTAGTCAGGGTCACGATCCATATGTGAACCCTTGACATGAAGGATTGATTTGTGGTTTTTAATTTATATAATTATCTTTATATTTACTCTGTGCGAATTTTATATTCCCTTTGTTAGAGTTGATCAATCTGATAGTTGGGGATATTCTGAGAGTCAAAACCCTAGATAGGAATATTGAGGTTTTGATCTCGAAAGGGGGTAAGATAACAATCTGTATGCGTGCTAGGAATAGACGTGTATACGATTGCAGATTCTTAAATTATCGCGCCTATTGCTTGATCCCATGAGAAACATTGCAAGAAATTGGGGTTTCTCATGAGATTAAAGGGTTAACCCTGCAAGGAATTGAAGGTTAACTACTAAATCTTTTTAGATGATAATTTATCTGAGTGATTATATAAATAATTATTGTAAATCAATTCGGAGTAAAAAGCAGAAATCATTTGGTGAATGAACCCTGGCTACAATGCTTTTCTCATCTTCTTTACAAATCAATTTTCAATTTTATTGTTTTATTTTTCAATATAAAAATACAAAAATAAGTCCTTTTATTTTCAGATTACAATTTTACTGAAATTGACAATATTTGTCAAAATCCTTTTTGAAATCGTCCATTTTTAAAGGAAAAGTTTAATTGATATTAGACCTCAATCCCTGTGGAGACGAACTTTTCTTATCACTTTATTACTTGTGCGATCGGTATACTTGCTGGGTAGCATCATTACACCATGGAAAGTCCAAAGAGTTGGGCACAATATTTACCTTGGGCTGAGTTCTCATACAATTCTTCCTTTCACTCCTCAATTGGAACCACACCTTTTCAGATCTTGTATGGGCATTTGCCCCCTGCCCTGCAGCCATACGATGGAGGAACGTCCCCTATTGAAGCGGTGGACAACCTTCTGATACAGAGGGACGCAATTATTCGGACCCTCCGAGATAATTTACATCGTACCCATCAGCGTATGAAGAATGAAGCTGACAAGCACCGCCGGGATGTCCACTTTGCTGTCGGTGACCAAGTCTTGGTCAAACTCCAACCATACAGGCAGAAATCGGTGCGCAACCAGACATACTCCAAGTTGCGCCGTCGATATTATCGTCCCTTCCTAGTTAAGGAGTGGATCGGCCAGGTAGCCTGTCATTGCTCAAAGCATTTCGTCAAAACTCGTTCTTTCACCCCCAAGCCTTACCGGAGACCACTTGGGAGAACCATCCGGTGATCGAACCACTGGCGATCGTGCGTTCTCGCACTGTGACGACTGGAAAGGGATCTGATCTACAGATCTTGGTACAATGGAAAGGACTAGCCTTAGAGGATGCCTCGGGTATCAGTCGCTGACTTTAGCGAGGCGTATCCACAGTTCGATCTTGAGGGCAAGATCGAGTTTTTAAGGAATGAGGGAAATAATATGAACCTCAATCATGAAGGCGGTGGAGGAAGTCTAGGAGAGGAACAAGGAGAGCAGGTAGAAGAAGATGGAACCGCTGGGAGAGAAGACCAAGACCAAGTCATAAGAAGGGGAAAGAGAGTTAGAAAATAAGCTGGTTGGACAAGGGACTTTGTCACGGGGACACGTGGGAGGTTAAGTGGCTAATGGAGAGAAGGTTACATATTACCACAATGGGCTTGGAGCTACATCCGGCCCACTCTTTTAGTAATGGCTTTTAATTAAATAATGGGCCTTGATACTGATCAGCCCAATTACTAGTTATCAATTTGTATTGCTTTAAATAGCTGAAGGGGAATATGGTGTAGGTATCCAATGACTGATAACCGAATTCTCTTCTCCCCTTTGTAATTTCTGGAGTTGCCGGCATACCTCGAATTGCCGTTGGTTTTGCTTAATACAATTTCTTACAGTATTTCCCATAATTGAACTCAGTGCCTATTACATAATTATGTTAATCCAATGTTACTTAAATTTCATAAAATTTACTAAACTATTTAATTATATCATCCAAATTAAGTTTAGACTAAGTTTTTTTTCTTAATTGTACTTTAACCCCTAAACTTTTACATATTTATACATTGACATAATATTTTTGGTCCTAAATGACTTGTTTGGCATACTTGCACTTTCATAATAACTATCATATAATAATCCCTTAATCCATGATTAATTTCATGATTAATTCGATAATTATTCAATTTAATAATGTGTGTTATTATATAGACTGAGATCAATTGTTCCATTATCTTCAAGTTTCCAAGTGGTGCTTGAAAAACTGATTTACAAGAGGAACTTTACAAAACCTATGACCAAACCTTGAACACGCTCAACCTAAGCCCTTTAGGGTCACTCCAATTGTTTCAAATCCAATCATAGCAACAATACATCTTCAAACAAATATAGTGCAACCTCTCTACATCCACAATTATAAAAGAATTCAAAAGAATAGAGTTATAGATGAGGGATGTTGAGTTTTTTCTCAAGGATATGCAAAACTAACTTAAATGGGATTGATACTTGATTTTTCAGTCAGTGTTAATCCAGAATTTATGAGCATTACATTCATGCATAACCTCCGTAATATGGTCAGCAAAGTTAATAACACTGGGCCAATTATTAATTACATGACCTTTGGCTATCAACTACATATTGGTTGCAATTGAAACCGTTTAAACTGAAAGTTATAGTGTTGATACCCCCACAGTTTTCCAATTAGGGCATATCTATAACCTAAATTATTTGTAAAACCCACTAACCATATACATATGCTGTCTCTGATCACTATCCCTCAACTAATGGTTGAGCTCAAATTTTTGTGTAGAGAAGGCAAATTTGGAAGTGTATTTTTCCTTAAAAGTTACAACTATCTATATGACCAAAAGAACATAAATGATGCTTATAACTAAAGAGTTGTATGAACTTGAAAGGGTATGATTACTATCTATATGACAAAAAAAGGACTCACGACTGAAGGCGTGTATGAACCTAAGACTTTGTTTGGGAGTTGGTTTTAGGGAGGGAATGAAGTGAAAAAAAGGGTTTTAGTAATCTCTTCCCTTGTTTGTGAGTTTAAAAAATTGGGGGAAGGGAATTGGGGATTTTTGCAAAATCCTCCAAAACCCATCTCACCCATAAAATTAAAGTTCCCCCAATTTGGGGGGTTTGAGGGGGGAAATATTGAAAATTACTTATCTACCCTTAGCATTAAAATGTAAAAACTACATGAATGTGAATTATTTTTAAATGTGACATTATTAAAAAAGTCTCAAATACGGACAGAATTTATAGATGAGAAATATTTTGTCGAAAATAGTGACGAAATTTTTGTCAAAAATCACATTATATCGAAAATATAGACGAAATAAGATTTGGCCATAATAACTAACATAAATTTTTTTGAATAAAAAATTAGTTAAAATTCTTGATAGAATCTAAATTCAGTTGAAACTTTCAACGAAAATATTTCAATCAAACTTTTCAAGGAAAAATATTTTCGTCGAAAATTTTCGATAGAAAATAATTTCGCACAAAATTTTGTCGAAAATATTTTCTTCAAATTATTTTACGGAAAACATTTTCATTTAAATTTTCAACGGAACACGTTTCCAGTGAAAATTTTCAACGAAAAATGTTTCCGTAAAAATTTGTGACAAAAAATACTTTTGTAAAAAAATTTGATTGAAATTTTTTTTTGTCAAAATTCTTTACGAAATCTAAATTTCGTCAAAGTATTTGACAAAAAAACATATTCGTCGAAATTTTCAACGAATAATATTTCCCTCTAAATTTTTAACGAAACACGTTTCCATTGAAAAGTATTCATAAAAAGTTTTGATGGAAAACATTTCTGTTAAAAATTTTGACGAGATTAAATTCATGAAAATTCTTTACAAAATCTAATTTTCGTCAAAAGTTTCCCATGAAAATGTTTTCGTCATACATTTGACAAAAAATTTCCATCGAAATATTTGACGAAACACATTTCCATAAAAAAATTTAAATATTACTATCAAAATTTTCAACGGAATACATATTCGTCAAAAAATTTTGACGGAAATTATTTCCGTTGAAAAATTCAACGAAAATTATTTTTGTAAAAATTTTGACGTAAAAAATATTCCGTCAAAATTCTTTACAAAATTTAAATTCCGTTGAAAGTTTCTCGAAACATTTCCTACATAATTTTTGAAAAAAAACTTTTCCGTTGAAATTTTCTTTGGAACACATTTTCATCGAAGATTTTGGACGGAAAATATTTCGTTAAATTTTTTAACGAAAATTTTTTTCTGTCAATTTTTTTGATGAAATTCTTTTTTCTTTTAAAATATTTGATGGAGGAAATCATTTTCGTTAAAACTTTTGACGAAAACTAAATTTCGTCCAAAATTTCTATAGAAAATTTATTGTTGTAAAAATTTTCACGAGAGAAAAAATTTCATCGATTTTCGATGAAAAGTATTCCTACGATAAAATAATTTTGTGATGAAATTTTTATCATTTGCAATGTAAGAATTTCGTCGAAAATATGATCTTTTTTAGTTTTGTGAAAAGTACATAAATGATTTTGTTAGAAATTTTAAATTAAACTTAATTTGTAAAATTAATATAATATTATATTAATTTTTAAAATTGGGTAAAATTGAATTTTTTTTTCATTAACCCTCCATTTTCTCCCTTACCATTTTTTGACTCCAAAATAAGTGGAGGGAATTCCCTCCAATTTCCTTCCTTTCCTTCTCCTTTGCAAACTCCCAAACAAAGCCAAAGGGGGAAACCAGCCTCACTAGTCCTCCTTTGCTCCACCATTGCTCACACCTATGCGTTGGCCTTTTTAGGCACTTCATGTTCACTTTAACCCATCTTTCTAAAAGATAATTCCACCTAATAAATCTCTCACACATTCTACTGCCGAGCAATCCTCTTACTTACATTATTTCACCAACATTTATCACATTGTACTTGTAATAGATAGCACTTCTAATGACGGAGCACTTGGGCGACTTTTACTGTCCAAGACTAGCCAATTCATTTTTGCCCATGTCATCCATGTGGTTGTGTCAAATAGTGTGTGCCAATGCTCATTCCTATTATGACTTTGGTCTTGTGTTTATAGCGTATCCACTCCGACAAACATTTTTTCATCTTACTCAAAATTATCATGGACTATTCATATTTTTACTGAGATAAGATGTATTAAATGTTTAGCACAAAGTAATGCATACCTAGGCATGGTTGGATATTTAGATACAGAGCAGGAAATCATTTGAATTCTTTTTTTGGATAAAGAAATCCTTTGAATTCTTCCTTTGAAGCTTTAATCTTGATGAGCAGAGGATAATTGAACATTTCAAAAGGATTTGACGAGATTTTGTTTAGGCAATTTGAAATAACTTTCACAAAGCGTAGCTGATTTCAGCTTATATGAGAATATCTAGTACTTTTACAACCTAAAGTCCAAAATACTCTACCCATGAAGCTTGGATTACTTTTGTTGCATAGTTGGTCTTTCATGTATTTGTTGTGTATTTGTTGTTATCATCAAGCCATATTGATGTACCCTTTTTTGTTTTTACCAGTATTAGGAACAACATCATAGGACAATTATATGGGTCAGGATTTGAGACTATCAATATTGATGCTTCCATATTTTTCATGTTTATAGGTACATATGTACCGTATGTTTGCATAAAACACCATAATTTTTATGAGAGATGAACAATAAGGTCTCCCTATTCATCATCTATAGTTCCAAGACTAGATCAACAAGATGTAGAGAGGGTGGCCGATTAACGTATTAATAATTGTGTCAATTTGGGTCAGCCTAACATATTTGGGCTAGTCCGCTACAAGCAAGGTCAATTTTAAGGTAAGCCAAGCCTTCTGGTGGATTTGTATTTAGTGAACTTAGCTCTATTGGACCACACGTTGAGTAGGCCAACCTGCTCGCTCAAAAAAAATTAAATAAAAAAAATGAGAATCGATAATTACGTAATACATCACACATATATATTTTGAATACTTGAATTTTATGCATCTATGTCCTACAATTGTTTTGGATAAATTAACTTCATCTATTGATAACTACAAGAAATTGGAGTTAGTTAAGCCCAAACTGATGCATATCTATCTTGCTTTTTCCTAGTTTTTTGTTCTTTAATAAGGTTGTAGGTCTATATATATATATATATATATATATATATATATATATATATATATATATATATATTGAGTTTGATTAGTCTCCTTCAAATTGTAAATTAGGATCAATTTAGATAGTATTGTTTGAATTTCTTAGGATTTTAAAATGTGTAGATACTTTATATATTGGGAAATAATAGTTTTATGTTGTATGAGACTACTATCTTATGTCATAGACAGCTCGATAGTTGTGCTGCCACTTTTTTATTTTTTTCATTTTAATGGTGAGCCCCATCACTTTATGTCTTAGCATAAGATATGCTCTCTCATACTACATGAGAGCAGAGAAGCCCTTATATATTTTATGATTTTGGTGCAAATTTGGATCTTAAGGGAGATGGGGAGAGGCTAATTCAGGAAATAAATTAGTCCACATTGATTAGCCGAACAAAATGATTTAATATAGTAACACATTATGAAGCACCGACACTTTAAAATTCTTGACTTGTCGTGTCCCACACTTCCCGACACTCCAATACTCATTGCAAATACTCAAAAAAATTCAAATGTTACGTTGCGTTGTATTTTGAGTTCCAACTATTAGATTCATTGGATTACGATTACTATTTTATTGAATTTAATATAAAAATTTGGATATCTTATGTTTCTTTGCAAAATTGATGGGTATTATAAGTTTAGCTTTATTTTTTTTGTTAAATTATTGAATATTAAATGTAATATACACTACATAAATTAAAAATATTATATAATATCAAAACGTGTCCTAAAGTGTTGAAATTTAACATTTTTAAGAATTAATGTGTCGGAGTGTCGTGTCGTGTCGTATCCCGTGTCCCGTGTCGGTGTCGGGGCAACATAGGTAACACATGTACCGTAAATGTGATACATCATTTTGATGAGGTGCAGCTCAGAATTTTCCCGATATATGTGCATTGTAGCACACAATTATATATGTCTTCAGAATAATACTTTAAAGTCTTACTCCTCATCTTAGTCGTTGATGGACGGAAATCAACAGTTGTCCTTTGTAATATAATTAATATTTAATTAATTAATATGACTTCCTAAACTATAACCGTTGGATGGACGAAAATCAAAAGCTGAGTTAAGTCAAATGATCTCTCTCCAAATATATATATATATATATATATATATATATATATATATATATATATATATATATATATATATATATATATATATGGCTTATCATTTCTCAAGCTGTTTGAGATAATTTTATCTCTGGTTATTAAGTCATAGTCGTACAAAGATTGATCAATGATGATAAACGAAGAGGGAGAAAAATAGAATCATAACCATTCAAAGGTGAATCAATTAATATAAGGAAATAAATGAATAAAGGGTCGTAGTTTTAGGTTGGACGGAGATAAATACATCTCAAGCTGCTTGAGAAATATTTTTCTCATATATATATATATATATATATATATATATATATATATATATATATATATATATATATATGGATAAGCATTTTTACAGCCACTTTAGATAAAGTTATCTACAGCTTCCCTTTATAACTATATACTACCGGTAGTACATAATTATAACGTTAAAGTTGTTTATTCTCTTTCCTCAGTCACTTTTCAGAATCTGTCTGTTAATGTGGAGAGAGAGAAAAAAAAGTAACTTTAATGTTGAATTGGATTGCATGAACTCAAAGTAAACATGTTTTTTCAAATTTCATTAACCATAGCTTTTAAATTCTTGAAAATGATATGAAAGATCCATGGAAGATATTCTTGACATGTCTTAGAACATTGAAATATTTTTTCTAAGTCAAGAACATGCATTTGAGAAGGTTTGGAGGCATTAGAATCAAAGGCATGACTGCATAAATAGGTAAATAATCTTTTACCCAGTGAAAGTAACTTAACTATATTAAGTTACAAAACATCACAACCTATCCCATTTCTTCATCTTATTCGTCGGACAAGCAAGGGAGAGCAGGACAGACATTTGTGAGCCCAAAATCCTTACTTTCGTATTTCTCATCCAAATCAATCCATTCTAAAGCCAAAACTACTTAGAATCTTCCCCTTTTTGTGAATCCAATCTTAGTTTTGAGTGGGAAGCTTCATGGAGAGAGATATCTCCTTCCCAAGAATTCAACCCACTTGGTGATTAGAGGAGTTTAATGGCATTTTCTTCCATGGGAGCGTAGGAGACCATCATTCCTTCGTTGTGTGATCTTTTGGGGAAAGTTTTCACTTCTCAAACCTTGTTTCCATGGAAATTGCATGAGGTTGAAGATGATGAATAATGATTTTATGAGTTTTATGAGCTTGAGTTAGATTGGTGCTAAACCCCTTTGTAAAAGTTATCAGGAATGATGAATAAATGGTAGAAATGAGTTTAGGTAGTCATTTGGTTATTGTTCAATATATTGGAAAATTCATGCTTCGGCTTGTGAGTTTTCTAGCATTTTAAGCAATTAGTGAATTGGATGATTGAATATGTCCATTGTGTTGATAGGGTTGGAGCAAGCGAGCCACCTTTAATTGATCAAGAACCGGTGGAGACCATGGAACTTGATTAGCTCACTTGAATTGGTGAGTTTATGCCTAGTATACTGCAATTGATTGCTTTGGTTGTGAATGATTATGTTGGCCTTAATTGGTTGTATTCATAGATTGTATGATACCTTGATGTAGGTATTAATTATTAAGTTTGATATTTGCACATTGGTGGTGATCAAAGGTTGATATTGGAAGCAATTAAGGTTAGTCTTCGGGCCTTGGGAGTTGATCCCTTAATTGTTCCACCAAGCCCTGAATGGGTAGTGGTTGTTGATAGTGTATGTAAATGCAATAAAGTAGTTTAATGCTTTGTTATATGCAAAAAAATTAATTTATTGCTTTTTTAATAAAAGATTACGAAAAAATAGTCGTTTTGAAATTAATTACGAAAATATAGCAGTCAAACACGCCCAACGGGGGCGTGACTGGTTGGAGAGAGACAAGCCCAATTTGGGCGTGACCTAGGAGAGAGACACGCCCCATTGGGAGCGTGTTTCACCAGGTGCTGTCACGTGGCACAAAAGTCAACAATTTGACCGTGAAACTTTG
Source organism: Gastrolobium villosum (assembly GCA_032173675.1). Taxonomy (NCBI): domain Eukaryota; kingdom Viridiplantae; phylum Streptophyta; class Magnoliopsida; order Fabales; family Fabaceae; genus Gastrolobium; species Gastrolobium villosum. Next base: position 9,702 of record JAVKPL010005261.1, on the reverse strand, counting down.
GAAGTCCATAACTTTTGACTCGGGTGTCCGAATTAGGTAATATTTTTTTATTCCACATAACTTTTCGAGATCTACGTAATGACACCTCATTTGACATATTTCGTCTCTCACAAAAAAAATGGAATTTACAATAATGATATCATAAGAATGTTTAAACGCAAATTAATAAGCAGAAAATCACTATTATGATTAGAAACATTCATAATAAAGATCTTTATTAAAAAGTTAAGTTAGTGCTTTTCGTTTTATTTTGGTTTTTAAGTTTTTGTTCGTGATTATAAATTTATGTCATTTTTAATAAAACTATGTCGTTTTGATGTATTTTTACCAAAATCATAAGGATCTTTACTATGAATATTTCTAATCATAATAGTGGTTTTCTGTTTATTAATTTGGGTTTAAACGTTCTTATGGTATCATTGTCGTAAACAATTTTTTTTGTGAGAGACAAAATATGTCAAACGAGATGTCATTACGTAGATCTCGAAAAGTTACGTGGAATTAAAAAAAATATTACCTAATTCGGACACTCGAGTCAAAAGTTATGGACTTCCAAAGTTTTACAATCAAACTGTTGACTTTTGTGCCACGTGGCAGCACCTGGTGAAACACGCCGCAATGGGGGCGTGTCTCTCTCCTCGGTCATGCCCAAATGTGGGCGTGTCTCTCTCCAACCTGGTCACGCCCCATGTGGGCGTGTCTCACGCTTAGGTCACGACCCACATGGGCCTGTTTCTCTCCATTGGAACACGCCCTATGTGGGCGTGTTTGACTGCTATGTTTTCGTAATTAATTTCAAAATGACTATTTTTTTCGTAATTTTTTTTATTAAAAAAGCAATAAATTAAATTTTTTGCCCTTTGTTATACATATGTGTATGCACTGGGTGTGGCATAGGATGGTGTCTCCTTATGTTTGTATGTTGCATGACGATGCGTAGTTCATACCTGGTAGTTTAGCTGGCCAGTAGGACTATTTGCATCTAAGTATCCTTAGAACATCATGAGAGCTCAAGGGATATCTCCTGGAGATGTTTGACACACTACATGGATATGTATTTATTACATTATTTACTGTTATTGCTATTATACTATGAGTGAACTGTGGTGTGGAGAAATGCTCCAAGGACCCCTAGTTTATTGAGGTATATTCATATATCTCACCCTGTGTTGTGGGGACCCCCTTTCAGGTACAGATGTTGTAGAAGCATCTGGTGGCAATTGGCCATACTTGGGCTAGATTGATACATGAGGATGTTGCATTATTTTGTGTATGCATGTCATTTGGTAGTTCCTATGTATAGGATTTACATTTGATAATCATTTGATATATGTACATCATTCTCTATTTTGATGGACTTAGCCTATGCTCACCTCCTTTGGTGTCTCATGTTGTTGATGGGAGCCAAGGATTTGATCATAGTATTTTGTAGTTAAGTCCCATGGTCATGTAATAAAGACATTTGGAGATTGTGTAATATTGTACTTATTGTATATATAATGGAAGGGCATGGATGCCTATTTTGATAAATGTGTGTTTTAAAATTGTAAGGATTATGTCTTGTAGTAGTTATACAATGCCAATTAGGTGTAATAAGACATTTAGTTTGAGAATCAATTTAAATATAAGGATATCATGTCTTGTTATTCATTTTTCATATCCTATATGATAGATTTGAATCTTTATTTCTTAATGGAAGTTATAGATCATTTTCTTAGCTTTCCAACAAGACTAAGATTGCATCAATCGGATAAGTACAACTCAAGTTATGGATGAAATACTAAAATAGTGTAATCTCCAGAACCATGGTGCTTTTGGCGCCAAGATGGCGCTATTGGCGCCACCAAACAGTGGGTTGGCGCTATCAGCGCCAAGCACTGATGGCGCCGTAAGATAGGGAAAAGCCAGTGTTGTGGCGCTATCAACGCGGGACCTTGCGAAATTTAGCACCATTTTTTTAAAAATTCATAACTTGAGCTACGGTGCTCCAAATTGAGCGCGGTTTGAACCCACGCGTATCTAGTGAAGAGATTTATAACATATTGGGATATGAGAACCATCGAGGAATTATAAAATTCCTTGAATAAATAAAAAGTGATGATATTTAGTGTTGTGTATCAATAAAATTGAGTTTTAAGCCTTATTGGTCTAAGGGGACTACTTGGAATTTTAGGGGAGCGATGTATGACATGTTTAAATTAACCTTAAGTGTTCCGCGTATTATTTAAGTTATGATTACAGTTTTTGGAATTGTTTTAATTTCGAAATTGATTTTAAACAAAAACATTTACTAACGAAAAAAGAAAAAGGTTTATCCGTATTATAATTCAATTGCTGTGATTGTAACTGCGTTTAATACCATACACGATGTTAACAAATTGATTCTAGAACGAGTGTTACAGGTTGCATTCTGGACGTAGATTACAAGTAGTGATGGTCGAATAAGGATAGATTGAGTTTACATTATTTCTAACCCTTCATTTTTTACGTTTAGCACTTTACTTATTCCTTGTTATTGTTTATGTTCTAGTATAGAGTGTACAATTTTAATAGTTCATGTATCATGGGTTGCTTGAATATTTTGATAATCATTTCATCTATCAAAGTTTCATTGAAATGATAATTTAGAAACAAAAATAATGGGGCTTTTGTTAAAATTTTATTTTTTTTTTGAAAAATTTGTTAAGATTTTATAATACTCAATTTATCTCCTCTCTTTGGGTATGGAATCCACACTCCAAGTATCTAGATGTTCACTTCACATAATGTGAGGGGGATACACAATTGAAGAGCCAAGCGAAGAAGGATCTACTTTTTATAAGAACAAAAATTATTGAGGGACAATGGGACATTATCGTTTATATAAATTTTTTAAATTAAATCAATTTTCACATTTTATGCTATCAAAATATTAAATCTTTGAATCATGGGTTTTCATTAAGCAAGCAGACTTTTAAAGACGGACAATTTTCGGTTTTTATTTTTGGAAACATTTTTCGATTTTTTTTTCTATACTTTATGCTTAATGCTTGACATAAACATTACAAAAATGTTGATAATTGTCTTTTATACCTTATACTATGTACCAATTAATGTGATTTCAATTTTAATCTCATGGTTTTTTTTTTTTTGGATAAACTAATTTCATGGTTTTAAAAAATTAAGAATATGTTTCTTTTTTCAAACAAAAAAAGATAGGATATTGTGACACACAAATAATGTTACGCACAATGTTACGACCACATCTTAACCGTTGATTTCCGCCAATCAACGGTTATCATTTTTCAAATCAAACTCATTAATTAATTATTAATTTGCAATAAATGAATCTTTCCACATATAATTAATAACTACCGCTGTCTCTTTCTGGGTGTAATTTCTTTGTTTCTGTTATGGGCCAGACCTAGGCCCACTACGCACCTCGGCCCGAAGCCTACATTGCACCTCGGCCAGCCACCAAACCCTAGAGCCGGGCTATATAAGGCAGGTAAAGCAGAGCAGTAAGGTACACATTTTCTAACCCTAAACACTATAGATCACACACACACACTTGAAGGCATACGCCTAGGTCAGTGTCAGTGATCCACGTTCCTCCCAGATACCTAATCTATAGGCATCTAGAGAGAAACACTCGTATCCAAGATCAATCATCCAACCTACGTTGGACACATCTGCCAACAGGCAGAACATTGGCGCCGTCTGTGGGGATCGAACCCACGAATTATCAAAAAGAGCAATGGTGAGAGCCACAAGGAGTGGTTTCCGTCCCCCTCTGACATCCAATCAGGAGGAGGAACGGGAAGCAGCACTCCAGCCTGCAGATCCAGATCCAGATGCCGTGCACATTAGCGAGGTACACTCCGACTCCGAATCCACTCCAGCCTGTAACCCTGATGCGCCATATATGCAGGGGTTGCAGCCCATCGATGAACCTGGCCGACAAGGCCCGAATCTGGCCATGGATGCACTCCTGCGCCGGATGGAGGAGTGGGAGCGCCGGAGCGAGCTGCAGAGACAGGCGGATGCAAGGCAGATCCACGAACTAGAGGCCCGGATCCGGCAGATGACTAGCCCGGATCCAGTCAGAGCTGTTGATCGCGTAGTCACAGATCTACGCCGTTCAAACCCTCGCATGGAAGATCGGCAACCAGTGGAGATTGTCCCTACCGGAATCCCTATGAACCCGAATTCAACAATGGGGGTACCGAGATTCGGCCTGCAAAGACCACGGCAAGTGGAGCAAGCAGATCTGGGTCTTAACCAGACGACTCGGATGCCTAGGCATTTGAGTACACAAGATAGGCAAGCAAGTGGCGACGCGGCCACGATGCACCGACCCCTGCAACGTAGCCCGGATAACGTTGCCGGAATATACAGGAGGAAATACAACAGGGGGTTGTACAATGACAGTCCCTTCTCAAATGAAATAGTGGAGGCTCCCTATCCAGACAACTTAAACCTATCCGAACTGATCAAATATGATGGCACCCAAGATCCGCAGGTGCATCTAGATGCATTTGACACGGCTATGTATATCAAGGGCATCGAAGAGCCTTTGATTACTAGGCTCTTTGCAACAACATTAACGGGGGCGGCACAAACATGGTTTTCATCCTTACCGGCAGGGTCCATCCGATCTTTCGAAGAATTCGGAGGGCGATTCTTGTTGAACTTTGCCACCAGCAAGAAACAACCAAAATCAGAATTTGCCTTGGGCAAAATCAAACAGCAATCCGGAGAAACACTGCAAAGGTACCTCGATCGATTCAAACTTGCTGCCCTACAGGTGCCTGGGTTATCCGAAACTGTTCATTTACATCTGGTGATTGCCGGGCTACATGGGAGCTCTAGACTGGCAAAATCGATCTATAAGGACCCACCCCGGACCCTGGTCGAATTCAACACGCGTTCTAAGAAATACTTAGAACTCGAACAAATGGAGCTAGAGAATGTTGACCAGAAACATCATCCGGGTCAATCAGATAGGCCGGGGCCCAGAAAGCCAGGAGACTCGCGGGGGAAAAAGCCAGAAGAACGTTTCCCAACTCGAGGGCGGTATGAGAAATATGCTCCATTGAATGCTCCTCGGTCGCAGATTTGGCGTGAGGTGGCTTCCACCGAAATGAAGACCGTGGAAAAACCCCGGCCATTACAGCATCCAGCCGGCCTGGACCAATCACGGTACTGTGCATTCCATGACGGCCCAGGGCATTCTACAGATGAATGCTGGGACCTTCGGGATGCCATTGAGAAATATATCCGGGAAGGAAAGTTGCGTCAATACCTCATCCGCACTCAGGGATGGAGAAATCGGAAGAGGAGAGGAGGCAAATCTGTCAATCAATCTAATGAGAATAAAAAATTTAAAGAGGACAACCGCAGCAATAAGCAAGCTCGCGATGATGACGAATTCCAGGAGCCGGAATTCGAATGCAATGTTATCAGTGGCGCGTTTGGTGGAGGTGGCGATACTATGAATGCCCGGCGAAAGTACCTCAGGGAGGTGCTCTCCATCAGAGAGCGTCCTAGGTTCAAGGAAGAAGAGCCAGAACCACCGTTGCTATATTTCACAAGGAAAGAATTGGACGACGTGATACCAGGCCACGTAGACGGGTTGGTCATCACTGGGACGTTGGTGAACTGCAAGGTCAAAAAAATCTTCTTAGATAATGGAAGTTGCGCTGACGTCATCCTATGGCAGGCCTTTAAAAAAATGAATCTTGACGAAGAAGATCTCAGGCCCTGTAACACAGCCTTAATTGCTTTTAATGGGCAAGACACCATACCCAAAGGGTACATTGATTTGCGGTTGACATTAGGCACAAAGGAGGCATACAGATCTGAAAGGGTGAGGTTCATCGTGGCCGACTTCCCTTCGGAGTACAACATGATCCTGGGGAGGCCGACCATCCATGATTGGGACATGTTGGTGTCCACCAAGCACCAAAAGCTCAAAATGATTTCTAAACAAGGTACGGTGCTCACTATAGCTGGAGACCAGAAGGAGTCTAGAGACTGTTATTTCAAATCTGTTCGAATGGTGACAAGGGATCCCAACATTTCTACAGGAATCAGCCAGCCTGGTAACAAACCCCCTCCACACAGGTCGGTTAACATGGTCGACTTCGATATGCGAGATGAGGAGCAGATGCCGCGACCAGAACCAGAGGGCGAGTTGGAAACTATAAATATTGGAGAACCGGGGCAGGTCACCAAAATAGGCAAGGACCTAGACAGAGTCGACAAGCAGAGCCTGGTTGCGTGTCTTGGCCGAAACCGCGATGTTTTCGCGTGGAGGTCATCTGACATCCCCGGAGTGGATCCGAGTTTTTGCTGCCACAAACTTTCTGTATATCCGGGATCAAAACCGGTAGCCCAAAAGAAGCGAAATCTCAGCTCGGAGCGACGTCAGGTGCTGGAAGATCATGTAAAAGAACTGCTAGAAGCAGGGTTCATTAGAGAGATACAATATACGACTTGGTTGTCCAACGTGGTGATGGTAAAGAAGCCAAGCGGGAAATGGCGAGTGTGCACCGACTACACAGACCTAAATAAGGTATGTCCTAAGGATGCATACCCAATGCCGAACATTGATCAACTGGTCGACAGCTCATCTGGTTTCCGGATGCTATCCTTTATGGACGCGTACTCCGGTTACAACCAAATCCCATTACATCCTGATGACCATGAAAAAACTGCATTTATTGCTGAGAAAGCCAATTACTGCTATAATGTCATGCCATTCGGACTGAAAAATTCTGGAGCAACGTATCAGAGGATGATGAACCAGGTCTTCTCGGATCAGTTGGGTAAAAACGTGGAGGTATACATTGACGATATGATTGTCAAATCAGCCGGCATGGAAGCACATATCCAGGACTTGGAACAAACATTTGGCAAGTTACGACAACACCGCATCCGTTTGAATCCAGCAAAGTGTGCTTTTGGAGTTTTTGCAGGAAAATTTCTCGGCTTCATGTTAACACACCGAGGTATAGAAGCCAACCCGGATAAATGTGGAGCCATATTGCAGATGACGGCCCCGAAAAGTAAGAAAGAAATACAGCAACTGACGGGAAGGCTGGCATCCCTCACCCGTTTCTTACCTCGGTCGGCGGAGACAGCCCTTCCTTTCTTTAAACTGCTGCGAAAGGAAGTGCAGTACGGATGGAGTACAGATTGCGAAGTCGCATTCCAGGAGATTAAGAGGAGATTATCTTCTCCACCCATTCTGGCCAAACCCAAAGAACAAGAAACTTTAATCCTTTACTTGTCGGTTGGGGAGTTGGCGGTCAGCTCGGTCCTGGTGCGAGAAGACGATGAAGGCCAACAACCCATCTACTTTGTAAGCCGACTCCTACAAGGAGCCGAACTGCGGTACCAGCGATTAGAAAAGATAGCTTTCGCACTCCTCACTTCAGCTCGCCGACTTCGACCGTACTTCCAGGCTCACAAAATCCTGGTTCGGTCCGACTTCCCAATCCGACAGATACTGCACAAACCGGACTTAGCAGGCAGAATGATGAGCTGGGCCATCGAACTATCCGCATTCGACATCACATTTGAGAACCGAAAGGCAATCAAATCACAAGCTCTGGCCGACTTTGTCCGTGAATTAACCTCGGCACCACATATTTCTCCTGACAATTTGGATAAATGGACCATATATGTGGATGGATCCTCTAATTCCAAGGGAAGTGGAGCCGGGGTCATTATAGAGAATCCGGACGGAGTAGCGGTTGAGTATTCCATGAAAATGGACTTTGAGACCTCGAACAATCAGGCGGAGTATGAAGCCTTCATAGCCGGCTTGCTCCAGGCTAAAGAGCTTGGAGCCCGGAAGATCAGAATCTGCAGTGATTCCCAATTGGTTACCTCGCAGGTCGAGGGCAACTATCAGGCAAAGGGACCCTTGTTGGTGAAATATCTGGAGCATGTCAAGCAGGTAATGGCACACTTTGAGGAGGTGGAAATCAGCCACATCCCAAGGAACGCAAATAGCAGGGCGGACATATTATCCAAGCTCGCCAGTACGAAAGGATGGGGCAATTACAGAACCGTCATAGAGCAGAATATTCCCGAGCCGACCTGCATGATGCACATCTCACAGGTAGACGATTGGCGTAGCAACATAATTGCATACCTTGATGGGGGTACTGTGCCCGAAGAAAAAGCTGCGGCCAGGAAACTCATCCGGGATTCCGCATCATATACCTTAATTGAAGGGCAGTTGTATAAAAAAGGGATCTCAACTCCCCTACTCAAATGTGTCAACTCAGATAGAGCATCATATGTTTTGTCCGAAATACATGAAGGGATTAACGGCCAGCATGTCGGAGGGAAAGCCTTGGCTCGGAAGGCACTTCGTGCCGGCTACTTTTGGCCGTCCATGGCAAAGGATGCAAAGGATCACGTACAACGATGTGATGAATGCCAGAGGCATGGTAAAAACCTCTTGGCTCCACCTGAGGAGCTGAACTTTATTACGGCTCCATGGCCGTTCTACAAATGGGGAATGGACATTCTGGGGCCGTTTACGGCAGCAGAGGGTCAGCTTAAATGGCTGATAGTCGCCATTGATTACTTCACCAAGTGGATAGAGGCAGAGCCAATTGCTTCCATTACCTCGGCCCGAATACAGCGTTTCTTAGAAAGAAACGTGATATGCCGTTTCGGTATCCCGGCGGAAATTGTAACGGATAACGGCACCCAGTTCACTAGCAAAGGGTTTCAAAACCTTATGGCTGGGCTCCATATTCGGCATAGATTTGCCTCGGTGGAACACCCTCAGACTAATGGGCAGGCTGAAGCGGCTAACAAGGTTATAGTTGAAGGCTTACGCCGACGTATGGAGCAATCCGCTAAAGGTAAGTGGGTAGAAGAGCTCTACTACGTGCTTTGGGGGTACAGAACCACGGTTCAAACCTCGGTGGGCGAATCTCCCTTCAAACTCACATATGGATGTGAGGCCATGATCCCAGTGGAGTTAGGGGAACCATCTTGGAGAAGAGTTCAAACTCTTACGCAAACAGAGAAGGATAATAATGACAAGGTGGCGGTTGAGCTTGACCTAATAGAAGAAATCCGAACTATGGCGTACTGCAGAAACTACGCGGCCAAGCAACTGGTGGCTAACCGGTTCAATAAAAAGGTGCGACCTCGGTCATTTGAAGCTGAGGACTTAGTCCTGCGAAGGGCGGATATAGGGGGGCGAAACGCGTCACAAGGAAAATTAGCCCCAAGATGGGAAGGACCGTTCAGAGTCAAAAACAAATTGTCCAAAGGAGCTTACGTGCTAGAAACTCTGAAAGGAAAGCAGGTGGCAAGGACATGGAATGCAGATAAGTTGAAAAAATATTACAGTTAAATCAAATGTCTTGCTTGCACAATGCAAAAACGATGTTTTCTTTTATAACTTTGTAATTCAATGAATTCCGCATTTCTATTATTTATAAGTTGTGTCCAACTTTGATAATTTATGCAATGAATGCACATTACGACGTCTGGAAACCAGCGTTGCAAGAAATTGAACCCGCCGTTGCAAAAAAGAAACTCGGTTGAGTGTTCATTTCTAAACTAGAATCCGAGCTTCACAATCCCATGTTAAATGGGAAGTTCTGAATTCTAGATTGAAATCCGAAGTTATGGGAACCTAGCCGGCCAAATAGGCCAGAGCCGAGCGTTCTAAACCGGGTTAACAAA